>VYZU01042540.1:6716-18014 GCA_013401355.1 Ceyx cyanopectus
GCCCCCGTCGGGGGTGAAGAGCCGCTGCCCCCCCTGCAACCCCGGCTTTGCCAAGAGCAACGGCACCTCCTGCCAGCCCTGTCCCTACGGCTCCTACTCCAACGGCTCCGGTAAGGGTCCCCAGGGGGCGACCAGGGCATCCCGAGCTGCTGGGGGTTGGTGGTGCCACCCCAGTGCAAGGTTTGTCCCCTCCTGCCCTTAAGGCTCTTGTAAGGACTTTCCCATCGTTGTCCCCAAGGGGTGATGGGGTGTCCAGAGCTCCTGGGGTCTGGTGGGTGCCACCCCAGTGCAGGGTTGTCCCCTCCTGTCCCTGCGGCTCTAAGGACATTGCTGTCATTGTCCCCAAAGGGTGACCAGGAACCCAGAGCTGCTGGGGGTTGGTGCAGGGTTGTCCCCTCCTGTCCCTAAGGCTCTTGTAAGGACTTTCCCATCATTGTCCCCAAGGGGTGACCAGGAACCCAGAGCTGCTGGGGGTTGGTGGTGCCACCCCCGTGCAGGGTTGTCCCCTCCTGCCCCTATGGCTCTAAGGACATTCCTGTCATTGTCCCCAAGGGGTGACTGGGGTGTCCAGAGCTCCTGGGGTCTGGTGGGTGCCACCCCAGTGCGGGGTCGTCCCCTCCTGTCCTTAGGGCTGCAGTAAGGGCATCGCCATCGTTGTCCCCCAGGGGTGACTGGGGTGTCCATTGCCACCGGGGGGAGGTGGGTGCCACCCCGGTGCAGGGTTGTCCCCTCCCACCCCCAGGCTGCATCAGCTGCCCGGTGGGCACGGAGCCGGTGCAGGGCTTGGAGTACAAGTGGTGGAACGTGCTGCCCCCCAACATGGAGACCACCGTCCTCAGCGGCATCAACTTCGAGTACAAGGGGATGGCAGGTAGCACCGGGACGCCCTCCCCTCGCCGGCCCCTCCCGCGGGGCGTCGCCGCTGAGGTGTCTCCGTGTCCCTGCAGGCTGGGAGGTGGCCGGGGACTACATCTACACGGCGGCGGGAGCCTCGGATAACGACTTCATGATCCTCACGCTGGTGGTCCCGGGCTTCAGGTGAAGTTGGGACCAACGCTGGCAGCGTCCCCCAGGGAGTCGGGGGTCAGGGGGCACATTGCCACGGAGGTGGCGCCTTCACCTTGTGCCCACTTTGTCCCCAGCCCGCCGAGCCCGCTGCTGGAGGACGCGGGGAGCAAGGAGGTGGCCAGGATCACCTTCGTCTTCGAGACCGTCTGCAGCGTCAGCTGCGAGCTCTACTTCATGGTGGTGAGAGGAGGGGGCACGGGGATGGCGCTGGGGTGACGTCTGGAGAGGGTGCCACCTGTGCCCTGCCCCCCTCCCCGCAGGGCATCAACTCCCGCACCAACACGCCGGTGGAGACGTGGACGGGCGCCAAGGGGAAGCAGTCCTACACCTACGTGGTGGAGCAGAATGCCACCATGAGCTTCACGTGGGCATTCCAGCGCACCCCCTACCACGAGGCGGTGAGGGACAGGGGGTGGCACGGTGGGGAGGAGCGGGGGGATGCTCTGGGTGCCGGGGTTGGGGGCGGCAGGGCCACGCTAACGGGTGGTCTCGGTGCCAGGGTCGGCGTTACACCAATGACGTGGCCAAGCTCTACTCCGTCAACGTCACCAACGTGCTGGGGGGGGTGGCATCGTTCTGCCGTCGCTGTGCCCCCGAACCAGCTGGGTCCTGTGCCCCGTGTCCCCCTGGTAATGCCCTGGATCATGGCTCTGGCACCTGCTGGCCCTGCCCGCCTGGCACCTACCTGCGAGGTCACCCTTCTGACGGGAGCCCCTCCTGCCACCCCTGCGGCCCCGGCACCCACAGCAACCAGGTGACCGTCCCCGTGTGTGCCCCGGGAGTGAGGGTCCTGATGTCCCCACGGGTGATGCCAGTCCCCACCCCCATCCCAAAGGGGCGATGCTGAGGGTCCCAGCCACTCCCCAGACCCAAGATGTCCCAGCTGGGTGGCACCAGCCAGGTCCCCCTGCATCATGGATGGGTGACAGCAGCCACTCTGGCCGTCCCAGGTGGGTGACACTGTCTGGATGGGTGATGCCAATCCTCAGCTGTCCCTAGGGAGGTGACACCAGCCCCCCTGGCCATCCTGGGTGGGTGACGGGGTGGGTGACAATATCTGACCCTGGGGGGGTGATGCCAGCACCCCAGCTGTCCCCAAGGAGGTGGCACCAGCCTCTGGCCATCCCAGGTGTGTGACAGGGTGGGTGACACTATCTGACCCCGGATGGGTGACACCCCTACCCCATCTGTCCCTGACAGGAGATGCCAGCTCCCTGCTCTCCCCAAGGGGTGACGCCAGCCCCGTCCCATCCCTCACTGTCCCCTCTCCCCCCCCCAGCTGCGCTCCCTGTGCTACAACAACTGCACCTTCTCGCTGCCGCTGCCGGGCCGCATCCTGCACTACGACTTCTCGGCGCTGGCACCCGGTGCTGCCTTCGCCAGCAGCCCCAGTTTCACCGCCAAGGGCCTCAAGTATTTCCACCAGTTCAACATCAGCCTCTGCGGCAACCAGGTGAGGCTGGGGACAGGGGACAGCACCCACAGGGCACCCACAGCACCCGCAGGGCACCCACAGGGCACCCACAGCACCTGTAGGGTACCCACAGCACCCACAGTGCCTGCAGAACCCACAAGGCGCCCGCAGGGCATCTGCAGCACCCACAGAGCACCCACAGCACCTGCAGCACCCACAGGGCACCCACAGAGCACCCACAGCACCCACAGCGGACCCACAGCACCCACAGAGCACCCACAGCACCCACAGGGCACCCACAGTACCCGCAGGGCACCCACAGCACCCATAGGACCCACACCACCTGTTGCCAACACGGTGCCAACGTGGGTGTGCCAACACATGTGTCCATAGGGACACGCAGAGAGATGCACTTAAGTCACACAGACACACACACACATAGTTGTGCAAGTGTGTCACACACCCAGCCACACTGAACACATGTGCACACGGGTGTGCAGATGTGCCATCATGCAAGCACGTGCACGCAACGTGTGCAAACATGGGTGGACGTGCAACGTGTGCAAACACGGGTGTAAGTGCAAACAGGTGTATGTGCAACACCTGCAAACACGTGTGTACATGCAACATGTGCAAACACGTGTACATGCAACACGTGCAAACACAGGTATACATGCAACATGTGCAAACACATCTGTACATGCAACACATGCAAACATGGGTGTACATGCAACACATGCAAATAGTTGTACATGCAACCTGTGCAAACGTGTGTACATGCAACATGTGCAAACACAGGTGTACATGAAATGTGCAAACACGAGTGTATATGCAACGTGCAAACATGGGTGTACATGCAATGTGCAAACACAGGTGTACATGAAACACTTGCAAACAGGTGTATGTGCAACATGTGCAAGCATGTATGTGCAACATGCTAACACGGGTGTATGTGCAGCCATATGTGCACACACATGTACAGAGTCCTGCAGCCACGTGGGAACACGAGTGCACGGTCATGCAAACACTTGCACGCTCACGTAACCACACGCACATGCTTGTGCAAACACAGACACAAATACTCGCGTTCATACGAACACACGCATGCACAGCTGTGCAAACACACGTGCCCAGACACACAAAGCCACGTGCACACGTGCAAACACGCGTGTCAACACGCAGACACACATGGTCCCATGGGCCGTCCTCGCACGGATGTCCCTCATCCCTTGCACAACGGTCACTGTGCCCACGGACACACGTGCCCACGGGCACATACGTGTGCCCACGTGTGTGCCACGGCCTCCAGCGCCCTCCTGCTGCCAGCAGGGCAGGAAAACGGCCACGTGCACCGACAACGTGACGGACGCGCGGCTGCCGCCGGGCGAGGGGGACGCTGCCCGCGTGGTGACGTCCTACGTGTGCCAGGCCATCGTGGTGCCCCCCGACGTCATGGGCTACAAGGTGGCCGTGTCCTCGCAGCCCGTCAGCCTGGCCGACCGCCTCCTGGGTGAGCCACTGCTGGGGGGGCACAGGCGGGTGTCACGGGGACACCCCTGTGCCACGGGGACAGCTCGGTGGTGCTGGGATGTGCTGGTGGCACTGGGACACCCCTGTGCCATGGGGACACCCCTGTGCCATGGGCACAGCCTGGTGCTGCTGGGATGTGCTGGTGGCACTGGGACACCCCTGTGCCATGGGGACAGCTCGGTGCTGCTGGGATGTGCTGGTGGCACTGGGACACCTCTGTGCCATGGGGACACCCCTGTGCCATGGGGACAGCCTGATGCTGCAACACNACAGTGCCATGGTGATACCCCCGTGCTACTGGAACACCCTGGTGCCATTCTGGGACCCTGGTGGCACTTGGACACCCTGGTCAGTGTCATGGGGACATCCCAGTGCCATGAGGACAACCCATTCAGTGCCACTGGGATACCCTGGTGCCATGGGGACACCCTGGTGCCACTGGGACATTCCGGTGCCCTTAGGACACCCCAGTGGGTGTCACTGGGGCACCTGCTCACCACAGGTGTCACCACGGGTCCCACGCTGGATGGCGTCACGTCACCCCCTGAGCTCTTCCCCCCGGGTCACCCTGACCTGCCTGACCTCGTCTTCTTCTACCGGTGAGGTCTGGGTGCCCCTGGGGGTGGGGACAACACCCCCAATTACACCCCTGACCCACCCCAGAGCCCCCCTTCCCCTCGCTGTCCCCTGCGCTGACCCCGTGTCCCCCTCGGCAGGTCCAACGACGTCACCCAGCCCTGCAGCAGCGGCCGGGCCACCGCCATCCGCCTGCGCTGCGACCCCCTGCGCCCGGGCACCGGCACCCTCAGCGTGCCCAGGTGGGCGGGGACACCCCTGGGTCCCATCTCCCCACCCCCCCAGCAGGGTGCTTTGCCGTGGGGGCACCGCTGTCCCCGCATCCCCCCCCTCACAGTGGGGTTGTCACCTCATTTTTCTTCATTCTCCTCTCCCCCCACCCAAGTAAATGCCCCGAGGGCACCTGCGACGGCTGCACCTTCCACTTCCTATGGGTGACGGGCGAGGGGTGCCCCCGCTGCTCTGCCAGCCACTATCGCCCCATCGTCGGCGCCTGTCTCGGTGGCACCCAGGTACCCACCCCTCCCCGCCCCTCCACCACCCGCACACCCCCTGAGGGGTGTCACCCAGCCGGCTGAACCCCCCCCGACCCCACCCAGAGAATCACCTACGTGTGGCGGGAGCCCCGGCTGTGCCACGGCGGGCAGAGTTTGCCAGGGCAGCGGGTGAGGAGCTGCCGGAGCCTCGAGTTTTGGCTCAAAGTGGGGATTTCGGGAGGTACCGGAGCCGCCGTCCTCCTGGCAGCACTGGCTGCCTACTTCTGGAAGAAGAACCAAAAGTAGGTGGC
Organism: Ceyx cyanopectus; assembly: GCA_013401355.1. Lineage (NCBI taxonomy): Eukaryota > Metazoa > Chordata > Aves > Coraciiformes > Alcedinidae > Ceyx > Ceyx cyanopectus. The sequence goes on from VYZU01042540.1 coordinate 12,092, forward strand.
ACCAAAGATGGGCGTTTAGAGGGAGGGTGGCACCAAGATGGGTTTTTAGAAGGGGTTGGCACCAAAGTTGGGTGGCTTTTAGAGGGAGGTGACCCCAAAAATGGAGGTTTTAGAGAGGGGTGGCACCAAAGAGGTTCTTAGAGGGGGTGGTCAACATGTAGGTGGCACCAAAGATGGGTTTTTAGAGGAAGGGGCACCAAAGATGGGTTTTTAGAGGAAGGGGCACCAAAGATGGGTTTTTAGAGAGGGGTGGCACCAAAGGTGGGTGGTTTTTAGAGGGAGGTGGTCAATGAGTAGGTGGCATCAAAGTTGAGTCTTTAGAGGGGGTGGTCAACATGTAGGTGGGACCACAGATGGGTTTTTAGAGAGGGGAGGCACCAAAGATGGATTGTTTTTAGAGGAGGGGTGGTCACCGTGTAGGTGGCACCAAAGTTGGGTATTTAGAGCGGGGTGGTCAACACAGAGGTGGCACCAAAGTTGGGTTTTTAGAGGGAGGGGGCATGAAAGATGGGTTTTTAGAGAGGGGTGGCACCAAAGGTGGGTGGTTTTTAGAGGGTGGTCAAAATGCAGGTGGCACCAAAGATGGGTTTTTAGAGAGGGGTGGCACCAAAGATGGGTTTTTAGAGGGAGGTGGCACCAAAGATGGGTTTTTAGAGAGGGGTGACACCAAAGATGGTTTGTTTTTAGAGGAGGGGTGGTCACCGTGTAGGTGGCACCAAAGTTGGGTATTTAGAGCGGGGTGGTCAACACAGAGGTGGCACCAAAGTTGGGCTTTTAGAGGGAGGGGGCACCAAAGATGGGTTTTTGTGAGGGGTGGCACCAAAGGTGGGTGGTTTTTAGAGGGTGGTCAAAATGCAGGTGGCACCAAGATGGGGATTTTAGAGGGAGGTGTCCCCAGAGTTGATTTGTTTTGAGGGGGGCAGTCAACACGCAGGTGCCACCGCAGGTCGGGTGGGCGGCCGTGCCCGGGATGGGGTGGGTGCCACGCCGGTTGTGCGTGTGCCAGGTTGGAGTACAAGTACTCGAGGCTGGTGCTGACGGCGGTGGCGAAGGAGAGCGAGCTGCCCGCGCCCGACAGCTGCGCCATCATGGAGGGCGAGGACGCGGAGGACGATCTGCTTTTCGCCACCAAAAAGTCCCTTTTTGGGAAAATCAAAGCGCTGGCGGCCAAGGTGAGCGGGGCGCGGAGGCTGGGGAGGGGAACTGGGGGCGCGGGGTGGNGGGGTGGGGTGGTCGGGGGTGGGGGGGGGGGGGAGGGGCCACAGTGGCCGTCTCCTCCCTGCCCCGCCACCCCCTGCCCATCCCCCTCTCCCCCCCCAACGTGGCCTTAGGGATCCGCTTCGGACCGGAGCTTGGTGATGGCTTTTGGACGTGTGTCCCCCACCCCTGTCCCCGTCCCCGTCCCCCCAGCCAGCACCACAAGATGCCAAATACAGGTGTGGGGTTTGTACAGAGGCTCCGGGTCTGTCTGTCCCCCTCCCGTGCCCCCTGTGGCCCTCACACGGACATCAGGACAGCGGGATGTGGGTGCACCCCGTGTGCCCCCTGTGCCACTCACATGGATACCAGGACAGTGAGATGTGGGTGCACCCTGTGTGCACTCTCTGTGCCCCTCACACGGACACCAGGATGCTGGGATGTGGGTGCACCCCGTGTGCCCCCTGTGCCACTCACATGGACACCGGGATGCTGGGATGTGGATCCACCCTGTGCCCCTCAGTTGGACACCAGGACACCGGGATATGGATCCCCCCCGTGTCCATGTCCCTCAGCTGGGCACCAGGACACTGGGATATGGATCCCCACCCTGTCCACCCCGTGTCCCCCCATGTCCCTCAGTTGGACACAACACTGGGATGTGGAACCCCCCCATGTCCCCCCTGTGTTCCCCAGATGGACACCAGGACACTGGGATGTGGATTGCCCTGTGTCCCCCGTGTGTCCCCCGTGTCCCTCAGCTGGACACCAGGACACTGGGACATGGATCCCCCTCTGTCCCCCTCCTGTGTTGTCCCCCACTGTGTCCCTCAGCTGGACATAAGGACACTGGGATGTGGATCCCCACTCTGTTCACTCCATGTTCCCCCCATGTCCCTCAGGTGGACACTGGCACACCAGGATGTGGATCCCCCTGTGTCCCCCCCAAGTCCCTCCTTCATCTGGACACTGGGAAACCAGGACATGGATTTTCCCTGCATCCTCCCCATGTCCCCTCCATGTCCCTCAGCAGGACACCAGGACACTGGGATGTGGATTCCCCCATGTACCCCCCCTGTGTCCCCCCCGTGTTTCTCAGCTGGACACTAGGACACAGGGACATGGATCCCCCAGTGTCCACCCCATGTCCCCCCCATGTCCACACGGGGACATGGAGGGGTTATAACGGACACACCAAAATGGGGGAGGGGGAGCGTGAGCGTGGGGACACGTGTACACACACGTGTGCACGTGCACATGCTTGGGGGGCTGTGGATGAGGCGGGCATGTGGCACAGCTGATGCCACAGCTCGGGGTGTTGGTGCTCCTGTGGCCATGCCAGGCCATGCCAGGCCATGCTGCGCCACCCCTGGTGTCCCCCAGCCCAACACCAGCCCCATACCTGCCTCTCCCTCCCTTGGTCTCACTGGGTGGCTGGCACAAACTGGCCGATCTGGGGGATTCTGCCCCAAATCAGGGTGCCTGCTGCCACCGTGGCACACTGGGCCTGTGGATGTAACCCCTCCACCAGCCTGGGGCATCCTGGGGGTTCCTGCTGCCCCCATCCCAAAGCCCCTTCTTCCTGCAACCCCATGCCAGGGAACCCCCAAGGCCAGGTCTTTGTGACCCCATAGTGGGGGGGTGGGTGTCCAACATGGGTGCTGACACCCAGGACCCCTCCCGGAGCACCCCCACATCAGGGACCAGAAATTAGGTCCAGCTCCCAGTCTGGGGTACACGTAGTTGTGTCATAGGGTGCCATGGGGAGACATGGGGTGCCATGAAGAGCTGTGGTTGTGCCATAGGGTGCCATGGGGAGACATGGGGTGCCATAGGGTGCCACGAGGAGCTGTGGTTGTGCCATGGGGAGACATGGGGTGCCCTAGGGTACCATGAGGAGCTGTGGTTGTGCCATAGGGTGCAATGGGGAGACATGGGGTGCCATGAGAAGCTGTGGTTGTGCCATAGGGTGCCATGGGGAGACATGGACAGTTGTACCGAGGGTCGGAGTGCGTGAGGGTCTCCCAGGACCTGCCGGTGGATGCAGGGTTGGGATGGTGGGGGGGTCTGTTTGGGGATGAGGATACCCAGGGACCACCAGAGCACCCGGGAGTAGCCGAGGAGACCGAGGACCACCAGAGCAGACACCCAGAGGCCTCGGGGAGCGCCGTGGGAATCTGGGGTACCATCCCCCAATGGAGACCACCCCCCCCGGCTCCCATCTCCCGGCGCCGCCTCCGCCGCTCCGCCAGGGGGCGCTGCTTTCCCGCCGTCTCCCCGCGCCCAGCGCCCCCTGGCGGCCGTTCCGCGGCACCGCCCGTTTTTCCCGCGCCCTCTGCGCACGCGCCGCGTCCTTCCGCCCGCCCCGGGTTCCCGCAGCGCCGGGCAGTGCGGGGCCGCAGCCGCCATCATGGTGCTGGACCTGGATCTGTTCCGTACCGACAAGGGCGGGGACCCCGCCATGGTGCGGGACATGCAGCTCAAGCGCTTCAAGGACCCGGCGCTGGTGGACGCGCTGGTTCGGGCGGACGGCGCCTGGCGGAGGTGTACGTAGGGTGTGTGGGGGGGGACGGGATGGGGACCCCCGGGTTGGGGAAGGGGAGCTTAAGGGACCTGGCGGGGGAGCTCCAGGGCACCATCACCTCTGACAACCCCCAGCCTGGGGTGGGGGACCACGCTCCGCACGCGTCACCCCCCTCCCCCCGGCGGTTTGTATCCCGGGGATGTCCTGTGTCCCCCCCCCAGGGATGGAGGGTCCCTCGGGGGTCCTTCACCCACGAGCCTGTCCGCAGAAGGATCGGAAATCCCCTCGCCAAAGCGAGGTGACCTTTGGGGGGGTCCTTCCCAGCGGGGTCCCTCCCACCCCCTTCCCCAGGTTGATCCCCGCAGCCGGGCGGGGGCAGCTCTGCGGGCATCTCCTCGGGGGGTCTTTCGCCTTCCACTCTGGGGGTTCCTCGGGCTGGATCCCTGCGGGGATCTCCGTGGGGCTGGGGAGAGCTTCTCACGGGGGGTCCCCCCAGTTCCCTCCTCCCCGGGCAGATCCCTGATCCCGCACGTGGATGCCCCGGGTGTCCCTGAGCCGCAGTGCTGCGGGACCCGGCGCAAGGTGGGGGGGGTTGGGGGGTTGTCCCACGCCGGGGTCACCCCGTGCCCGGGGCAGCAGCAAAAGCTCCATCACCCCCTGCCCGAGGGGGTGCCCGGGCTCCGGGAGCTGCCGCCCAGCCCGGTGAGTGCGTGCCGGGGTGCGGAGGAGGGTGGGGTGGGTGCCCCAGGAACCGGACATTCCCGGTGCCATCCCCGATGCCGGTGCCATTCCCGATGCCGGTGCCATTCCCAGTGCCATTCTCGGTGCCGTTCCCGGTGCCATTCCCGATGCCACTCCCGGTGCCGTTCCCGGTGCCATCCCCGGTGCCATTCCCGCTGCCACTCCCGCTGCCACTCCCGGTGCCATCCCCGATGCCATTCCCGGTGCCATCCCCGGTGCCATTCCCCAGCCCCTCGCAGTGCAGCGGGATGAGAGCGGCAGCTTTGGACCCACCCCCGTTTGAACTGCACCGCCCCGATGCCACCAGCCCGGCCCCGCTCCGATGGCTCCCGGCTCCAGCCGCCTTCCCTGAGCCCACCCGCGGCCCTTTCACCCCGCGGAGAGCACCCAGATCTTTCCCCGGCTGCTCCCCGGACCCCTCCCCGCGCCCTGGGTGCCGCACTGGGGTGAACTGGTGCGCGCTGGTGCAGCGAGCAGCCGGCTGATGCAATCCCGGCGCTGCCCGTGGGGCTCTGCGGGGTCGTGGGCACCGTGCCCCGTTCCTTGGCTCTTCACCCTGTCGTGTCCCCGGGCTCGGGATGGTTCCCCCGTGGGGCTGATCCCACCGGGGGTCTCTCTGTTGGGGTGACACAGCCCTGTCCGTTGGGTGTCTCTGGTTTGGTCTGCCCCGGTGGCAGGGCTTGGCTGTGTCCTGGGCTTTGCCTTGCCCAGCCCTGGTGTCACCAAGGGGGGCCCCTCCTTGGTCCCCTCATCCCCCAGGTCTCAGCAGTCTGGTCCCAGAGTCCTGGGTCTGCTCAGCCCACAGTGGCCCCAGCGTGGTGGGGGGAGGGGGGTCCCCGTGATGCCCGTACCCCAGAGCAGCATCACTCTGAGGGTTACCTCTGCCTGGCACCCCTCTGCCCCCCTCCATCGTGCCCAGCCCCACACCCTCCCCCATCCCTCCGAAACACCCGGGGCTGGCGGCCACTGAGGGTCCCTCTGGGTGCCAGACGGGGGTCCCAGCCCTGCTCCCTGCCCCCCATAGCCACTGAGGGCTCCCCCCATCCCCCCACTCTCCAGGCAGGTTTCGTGCTGATAACTTGAACAAGCTGAAGAACCTGTGCAGCAAAACCATCGGAGACAAGATGAAGGTGAGGGCAGGGGGACGGTGCTGGGTGGGACGTCACTAGAACCGGTGGCACCTCGCCCTGGTTGAGCAGGGATTTCACTGGAGCCTGGCTCCTGAGCCCTGCTGGGCTTTCTGTGCAGAAGAAAGAACCACCGGGGACAGATGAATCCGTGCCGGAGAACGCGCAGAACCTGGATGAGCTCACGGCCGACGTCCTGGGGGTGAGTCTGGCCCCCTCTGCCCCCCACTTCACCTCCAGCCCCCCCGGTTTGTCCAGAGCTCCGCCTGGAATCAGCCCAGCTGGTGGCGAGAGGTGCTCCAAAGCCCCAGCACCAAGCCAGGGGGGTCTCTCC
>VYZU01042546.1:1535-47049 GCA_013401355.1 Ceyx cyanopectus
TCATCAATGCACTGGAGGAACCTACCGGACTGACTGTGTCTGGATGTCTAATTTTCCCAGCAAATGTCAGGGTAATTAAAGTCCCCCATGACAACCAGAGCCTGGGATTTTGAAGCTACCCCCAACTGTTTGTAGAAGGCCTCATCAACTTCCTTATCCTGATCAGGTGGCCTGTAGTAAACACCTACTACAATGTCTGCCATATTAGTCTCACCTTTGATCTTTACCCACAAGCTTTCAACCTGCTCCTCACTGTCCCCCAGGCCGAGCTCTATACATTCCAATTGCTCTCTCACATAGAGAGCAACTCCACCACCTTGTTTTGCCAGCCTATCCTTCCTAAAAAGGACATAGCCATCCATGACAGTGTTCCAGTCATGAGAGCTGTCCCACCATGTCTCAGTGATTGCAATGAGATCATGGTCCTGAGATGTCACACAGATCTCTAGTTCATCCTGTTTGTTCCCCATGCTGCATGCATTTGTGTACAGGCTTTAAGCGAGTTTGCAGTGCTCGAGAACCTCCTGACTGGTACCAACCCTGAGGTAGTAATGGGGATGGCACAACACCTCTCAATAGTCTCTAGCCCACTTTTCAAGGGACCGGCATTTCCCCCCTCCCCCCTCGTACCTGGTTTAAAGCTCTGTCTATGAGCCCAGCCAATTTATAAGCCAATTTCTGTGCTTTCTTCTTTTTTTGTGTGTGCAGGGAGAGACATGACCCTTCTCTTGGACTTCCTTGTGCACATTAAAGCCTTTGTGATGACAGAATCCGTTCAGTTTGTTGGATCCTGTTCAGAACATGTCAGATTGACGGTTGTTTCATCCATGTCTCCAACCACACTGCAGCTATGATGGCAGGTACAAAGCTGTCTCTGGCCTTGGCAAGAGAAAAGGGACTGGGGAGCCATGCTCAGTCATCCTGATGCAATCATAGTTGAGCTCCCTGTTATGGATTGCTACAGAAGGTCCAGTTAGACTTAGACCTTTGGGTAGAAAAAGTTTCTGGATAGAAAAAGTTTCTTATCTCCATCTTTGTTTACTTGATACTTACTTTGAATGGAGTAGAACAGTTTCTGCACATGCAGATGAGGTAATGGTGTAGTATCATGACCTGCTCCCATTACTCTGTACTTTTTTCATCCTAAAAATGAATACATTGATGAAAATATCTAATCCTAGCCTTGAAACTGGCCCAGGAGCTGCAGACTCCTTCTGCCTCCACATACCCCTCCAGTCTGATTGTCCAGACAGAGACATGGGTGGCCAGAGGGAAGAACTGGGTCAATGTGTGAATTGCTTCACCACTATGGTGTCTTGTTGATTTCATCCCTCATCAGGCAGGTCATAAAAATCCCATAATTATGGGTGTGATCTTCCCTGGGGAGAGGCTGTCTTACCACTGTTTCATTATTAAGAACTTCAGGGAGTGACAGCCCCATCTTACCCACTGGAGTTCTGGAGATGACGGAGGGCAGTAGCCCCCGCTCCTGTGTGCCCATTAGCCATGCCAGGTAGAAATGTGGAGCCATAAACTGCCCCCACTACCTTGACAGGACTTCTCAAAAGGGTCCTGAAACCATCCAAGCACCAAAAGAAAGCTGGATGACCTTCAGTGAATGCACTGTGAAGGATGAACCCTGTAGCTCCCTTGTCTGTGAAGGAGAAGCCAGATTTCAACACACAAATGACAATTCACAGCCACTTAGAGATCTGAGCTGTGGCGTTTGTATCTCTGCTAAACTGCCAAATAACCTCTCAGCATATTGATTGGGGAGTACAGAGCCACCTGCTGAGCTGGGTAAATGCTGTGGAAATTGAATAATTTAATTCCTCTCTTTGCCAGAGTAGAGCAAAGAAAAATCCGTTCATTTTTTTAGCAAACCTTTCCTCCTTTTTTGTAAACAATATGGGCTTGATCTCTTTGGTGCAACACGAGGCTCCAATACAGTAAAAAATGTAATGTAATTTTGAGAATCTATAATGGTCTAAATGGGATGTATTTAATAACACATCAATCCTGGCTAACCAGGAAGCAGAAAAATTACTTCTATGACCATTAGGGATGGCGTTTACTATTCCAGAGTAAACACCAGTAATTTTATTGCCTATATAATATATTGGCAAATTCAGTCCCTTCTGATATGAAAAGCCTTTACTGTGTTGAAATAGCTATTTGAAAATAACTTTTGAGGCAATGTGATTCTTTCCATTCTTCTTCCAACGCATTCACAGCCAGCACTGCTCAATAGGCTCACCTGATCCTAAACAAATGCTTCACAGGTTTTTGGTAGTATCAAAAAGCTCAGTTTCGAGACTGGAGAGCATTTCACCCCTAAAGCATAACAAATCAGCCCAGAGAGCATGAAAGCAACTCTAGAAAATCTCTTTTTTCATAGGGTAATTTACTTCCAAATAAGCAGAGAAAGGTGTTTATGGACTCCTCACCATCTGCACTGGCTCTGTGACAGACTCTCGGTCCTCCCAAGCTGCAGCCAACAATTCATTCTCCTCCTGAGGGCTGCTCAAGCAGAAGGAGAATGGGGGGATATCACAGGAGGAGGAGAGTGGGGGATATCACAGCTCGGGGCAAACCCCTGGATCTGGCTGTGGCTAGGGTTGCTTTTCCCCTGCCAGTTCCTTCCATACACCATGTGTAAAACACCAGCAGCACCCTGTGAGTCTGCAAATCCTGGAGAAGATGAACCCAACTTAGTCTGTCCCCCAGCATTGCTATACCATAGGGTTTTACAAGTGAAAACCAGGCTCGCTTGTCCAGTTGAGTCCAAGCTGCAGTTTGTCTCCTCTTTCTTGCACTCAACCAAAGAAATGGAGATTAAATTGCAGAGTTACTCTTAGGGCAGAAACTGCCACCACCAGCACTGCAGAGATGGGCCAGAGAAGAGTTTAAAGCTTTATACCTCCACACCTTGGAGGAGATTCCAACATTGAATTCTTTTTCCTTTATAGTTATTCACACATCCAAGTAAGACCTTATCACGGATGCTCCAGCTGCCCAAGAGCCCTCATGTGACTGAAGAGCTGCCCAGTGGTACAAGCAGAACCACTGCCTGTGGTTGCTGGCCCATGGGACACAGTATCTTGACAGCCAGGTGAGTGACAGCTCATCCTACAACTTACTGTGAGGCCTTTGCCAAGCAGAGGTAATTAACGGCTGGAGAATGACGTTTAAATCTGGTTGATACTTTCTCCTAGAATTAGGACAGAATTACACTATTTTGTATTCTGATTAATTCTTTTAGCCCTCAACTGACTTCAGATTTGCATAAGCAGTGTAGTTCATGCTTTCTGCTACCAAAAGCTGAAAAGCAGGATTTTTTTTCCAGCCATTATTTTGCTTTCAGTCTCTCAGTTAATTTCCACAGCGTAGTTGTCATTGTGCAGGAACACACGATGCGTTGCCAGCTCTATCATTAATACCAGCTCAATAGACTAGTGTCAGAACGATGATGATGATGTCCCATTTGTATGATTTTCAGCTTTTCTGATAGAAATAAAAAATCCTGAGCCCCATATGTAATTTTTTTGACCCTGCATGTTGCTTTCTGCCCTGAAGACCACATGATTTGTCCTCTGAAGCTGCTCTCTCTGTTGGGTGGGGGCACTTTCTCCCCAGCCCGTTGCTGGCACGTTCAGTGCTCGTGGATTTAAGCCTGTTTATCCAAAACAGAAGCTTGCAGCTCCCATAATAGAAACATCACAACATCACAGGACAAGGACTCCGAGGTGGAGCTCACTCTCTCTGCAGGCTCTCGTGGGACACTCCGCAGTACATGCACCTGCGAGTCACCGCCTGTAAGCTAAGCAGGATGGAAACAAAAGGCAAATTAATTAAGGAGAAGGAAGACATGTTTTCTGCCCTCTAATTAAAAATCTTTGGCTAGAAGAAGGAACCTATTTTATTTACCCCAGCTCCCTGCTCACAGAGCTCATTGCCACCCCCACAACACACAACCTATTCTTGGTTATTCTGTATCTCACTATGGATGAAGGAAGTCTTAGCAATAATTTATTTACAACTGGGCTTCCAGCCTGTCTCCTTTAAAGTGAAAAGCAGGGATGTCATGTTGTTCAGCAGCAGTTGTTTCTGACAGAAGTATTTATAATGACTTAATTACTTAGTTCATCACTAAAACAACACTTCCAATGAGCTGTAGGTCTTGTCCTAGGGATCAGCAATGCAGGGCTGCAAGGCAGCATTGCAAAGGTGAACTGGAGAGCACGGATCCTGCACTGCCCTCCCCAGTGCCAAGCCTAGAGGATCGCTGGGCAGCCCAGCGTATCTTTGGCATTGAAGAACTTGCCAACAACAAGCAAGGGAACTGGCTGCTTTGCTATTCCTGTAACTTGGAAAGAAGTGGGACACTGTGGCCAGCAGCACTCTTAGAGCTGGAGGACAGAGGTGCAGTTGGCCCTGCAGGTGGAAGAACACAGTCTCATAACAGGAGCTGCATGGAACTGCTCAAAATCCAGAGCTCCCTCTAAGTCCAGAGCATGCACTGAATAGACACAGAGCTCCTCTGCTCAGGAGGTGTCTGTACCAGGCTTGCTGTGGCTCTGCAGATTTGCTGGTTGTATGCCCAGTGAGGATGCTCGGGGTCACACTGGTGCTGTTTGGGTATTGCAGCCAAACACCTCTTGCTGGGCTAAAAGTCACCTGGCAGAGCCAAACCCTAAATCCTCCCTAGCAACCCTTTAAGCTTAGACTGTAGTGAGCAGGAAAGAAGCCCAAGCAAAGGTTTTATCCAGAAGCTCACACTGATATTTTTATCCCATTACAGTCACACACACTCAAGCAACCCAAACACATCAGGCCAAAGGGCACCACAAGAATTCAAACAGTTTCAGGCTCTTCTGCAACTGCTCAGCCATGTTATATCTTAGTGTCCTTGCAGAATATCCAAGGCATAAATTAGTGTACAAAAGCTGTTTCCCTCCATGCCTGCCTTGATTGAGCTTCATGACCAGACTAAGCCTGGGTGTGAATGTCATCATTTCCATGGGTGAATGTCAACCTTTCCTGAAGAGTGGTGGAAAGCTTCTGGGTGTGCTTTCAGATGTTTACTTGCTGAGCTCTGAATTTACAGTATTGTTTATCAGATTTCTCCATATTTACATTTGGTTCCCATCCCAGTAAACAGATGACATATTATATAATACTACTGTTCAAAAACCCCAAGGAAATGAAAACCAGAAACACTCTTTCCAGCAGAAACCCACAGACAGGAAAGATGCTGAATTTAGATTTCTTCCAATGCCTTTTTACTCAAGCATTATTTAAAGGTAATGCACAGATCATCTGTCTTTAAGGCAGACAGGGGCACTGTTGGGAAGACTGGCATTGCTTGATGGGTTCAGACTCCCAGCATTTTGAACTCACAACCTGTCTCCAACAGCGACAATTTCCAGATGCTTCAGCGGAAAGATTTCTGTAAGGGATGCTAATAAGAAAGCCAGCCTCTAAATCAAATTCTTTTTTACTGAAGGAACTCAGCTTGTGACAAGGAGCATGAGGAGTAGACTCTGCATTTTTCGAAACTCAATTGAGTGGAGAATGAGAAAATGCTCCTGTTTGTACAGCAGTGCCTGGCCCTGTCTGAATCCTGCGTGGCTCTGGCGTTGGGTTGCCCAGGTGAGTGCCTTCAGATGAATGCACTTGAGATTCTCCTGCTTTTACTGGAGTACAGTACTGGCACTGCCTTTAATTTTACTTCTTTTTAGCAATATTCTGTTTATCTCTTTTGACAGACAAACCTACAGCACTTTGTGTTGCCATTGCACATGAGCTGGTGGATGGCAGGTCCACCCTCTGCATAAGGTCCACCCTTTGATAACAGCCCCAGACAAAACTCTTCCTTAGAGGATATTTTTCATGCACTTGAAAAACAAGGAGGACAATCTGTCAAATGAGGAGGTGTTTCCAAATCACTTCTGCCTTCTGGCTTTAGCCACTGAGTTCCCACATGGCTGTGGGTTCTTGGCAGTAACCACAGCACTGCCTCAGGATGGACAAGCTGTGGGTGCCCCAGTGGGGTCTGTGAACTGCACAGGATTACACTGGTGAAAGTAGGTTCAGAGAAGCCAGTGACTGGGAAAGAAAACAAGTCCCTGACTGAAACAGGGCCATGGTATGTGGCTTTGTCCCAGAAAGGGAAAATCCCTCTTGCTTAATTGCAGGGAAGCTGTTGTTACTTTTGTATTGCACTCTCCTGTCCTTAATTAAATTGAATAATTTTGCAGAATAAATCAAGCAGTGTGCCTGCAGTATGCAATGTATACTGGGCAAAATGTTCATTTTAATTACACTAAGTTTATTCATCCATATTAATGCCAATAACTCCATCTGGCTGGAGCAGCAAGCACAGTTTGGCATTTATTTCCAGGTATGCAAAGCATTGGTTTCTGCAAACTGACAGGAGAAGAGCCAGTCTAGGGGAATTTGATCACAATGTTTGATTTAGCAAATGAATTTTAAGCTTCAAGAACATGATAATAGCAAATACAGCTGTACCAACTTCATCATTTAGAGTTACAGGGGGACATTTCCTACACATCAATTAGCTTCATATGGAACCAGTGTTGGTGATGGATCTAATCCAGTAATTTGTATCTCAAAGAGTTAAGCAAATTATTATATTTGATTGAATATTTAATGAGCCAGTGCATTGGGTATGTGCCTGTGGGGTTGTGGTGGCGGGGGAAGGGGCTGCTGACATAGCTCCTGTAAGAAGCTTTGAGAAGTTCCACAGCCCCCTGCACCCCCTCTAAATTGGCCTGGGGAGGGACTGCTTACAAGGGCTTGTAGTGATAGGACAAGGAGTAATGGCTTTAAAGTGGAAAAGGGTAGACCTAGGTTAGATATAAAGAAGAAATTCTTTACAGTGAGAGTGGTAAGACACTAGAACAGGTTGTTCAGAAGAGCTGTTGATGCCTCAGCCCTGGAAGTGTTCAGGGTCAGGTTGGATGGGATTTGATTAACCTGGTCTAGTGGAAAGTGTCCCTGCCCATGTCAGGGGCTGGAATCTTCAAGGTCTCTTCCAACCATTCTACGTTTCTATGATTAATGTAATGCTTTTTCATCATCCAGACTAGCTGCTAAAGAATTCTCTTTGAAGACCATCTCTGATCTCAGCCACAACAAGGTGCAGTGTGTGCCATTTTGTTAGGGGTGATAAACTCTCCTGACAGGCTGTATTTGGTCTTTGTACACTGCATTTTAAAGTAGCCTAAATTGGAACTGATTTTAGTAGAGGATCTGCTGTGGTTAGAAAAAGGGTGACTCTCCTTGTATTGCCATGGTGAGTAGACCCATCCTGCTGTTGTTATTCTTGTGTTTCTTGATGTGCATTATTTTTAATTAATTAATTAATTAAATTTTCAACTTTGGGCTTTGAAACATCTGCACAGAGTGAGGTCCCTATCCGATAGAGCTGTGTGTTGCTTTTTAAGGGAATGAGCAAATGTGGGACCCCATTAACATGAGTTACTGCTGCTAAATAGCCAGGAGATAGGAAAAGATGAAGCAGGTTGGCAGACCCTCGTGGTTCGCATGCCAAATGAATATGGGATTGAAGAGGTTGCCACAAATGACAAACTTCTTGCCTAGTGATTTACAGTGTGAGTGCCTCAGCATAAACCAGGAATACTTTAGGGGTTAGGAAACACTGAGATTTAATATGTATTTCTATTATGACAAAGTAAATTCTTCCTTTTTTTATAGTATCTTCTGTAAATCTTTTTAAAGAAGGTCAATCCAGTAGATATAGAGCAGACAGGGAGAGCTCAGCTTTCTAGAAGCCACTGCAGACACAGTCCCTAGTCCTGTTATCTGTGGCTAATCTCCTAAGATTTCACAGACTTTGCCTCAGATGTAAGGTTTATAATATAAACTATAATGCAAAACAGCCTCTTTATCAGCCATCTGCTGCAGCCTGAGGTTTACCCCAAGAGGTAAGAAGGGTTGCCATGCTTTGTTCTCAACTGATTGTGTGGAAAACAGAAAACCCAACCACTCCTGGGCCTCAGGTTCAGCATATTTCACCACAAGGATTTTAGTTTGTTAGAGAGCCCTAATGCATGAGAAGCAAGAGTTGGATTACCTGTCATTTATGGGACATAGTGCAAGGTAAACAAAATCCCTCTGGTGATCAGGCTGTCCTGCATGAACTGTTGTTCAGACTTGCACAGGACAGGACTGTTCTGTTCCAAGGAGCTCAACAAACTTGGGAGATGAAAAATGCAGGGTGGCTGCTAAGAAACAGCAAACAGAGGGATGTGTACATTGCATGGATGGTGCTGGAGCAGGGCTTGGCTTCACTGCAAAATTATATCCTTAAAGGCGGTGCCACTGCACTGGAAAAATAATCTGTGCTAATAGCAACTCAGTAAATTCAACTTGCATGCTTGACTACCTGGCACTCCCATTTTCACAGGCACTGTGAAGATCTCTAGGCTGTCAGATGAATGAGTTGAGAGGTGAGGACGATGCAAGAATGGGGACACAGTTCCCACCACTGTAGCAGAAATGGGCACGGGCCCAGGGCATGCCCACAGGGCATGTGATTTGGATGCTGGACTGTTGGTCAGTGGGGTGGGTTGATGTGGATCCACACCAGGTGCCCACCAAAGCTGCTCTATCACTCCCCTTCCTAAGCTGGACAGGGAAAAGAGAACACAAGGCTCATGGGTGGAGATCAGGAGAGGATGAGGTCACTCACCAGTTACCATCATGGCAAAACAAACTTGGCTTGGGGAAAAAAAATTAAATTCATTTATTACCAATCAAATCAGAGTAAGAGAATGAGGAATCAAATCAAATCTTAAAGTAACACCTTTCCCCACACCTTCTTCCTTCCCAGGCTCAAATTTACTCCAAATTTCCTCTACCTCCTCCCCTCCAAAGCACAGGGGGACAAAGACTGGGAACTGTGGCCTCACACTGTTTCTGCCACTCCTTCCTCCTCCTCTCACAGGCGACAGTCCCCCATGAGCTGCTCCAGCATCACTTTCTTCCACAGGCTGAAGTCTTCAGGACCAGACTGTAACCCACAGGGTCATAACTGCTGCCAGCAAATCTGCTCCAGCGTGGGCTCCTCTTCAGAAGAAGGCTTCCCTCAGCATCACAGCCTCCTTCAGATGCATCCACTCATGCCAGGATGGGGTCCTCCACGGGCTGCAGGTAGATATCTGCTTCACTGTAACCTCCATGGGCTGGGCTGTGCAGGGGACAGCCTGCCTCACCTTGGGCTGCAGGAGAATCTTTGCTCCAGCACCTAGGGCACCTTCTCCTCTCCTTCTTCACTGACCTTAGTGTTGGCAGAGCTGTTTCTCTCACGTATTCTCACTCCTCTCTCCATCTGCTGTTCTAACACATATTTCCCCCTTGCTCTCCCCGCTTCTTAACTATGTTATCACAGAGATGCAACCACAGTCACTGATGGGTTCAGCCAGAGGCAGATCTGTCTTAGAGCTGTGATTGGCTCTGTTGGACATCAGAGAAACTTAGAGCAGCTTTTCACAGAACCCATCCCTGTAGGCTCCTGGCTACAAAAACCCAAAAGGAGCAAACCAAATACAGCCAGGAATGAGAGAGATAATTTCTCACCCCATGCTCTGCCTCTGGAGGAACAGGGAAGTCTGGAAGTCTGATGCTGCATCTTGGGATTGGAATGCAGAGCTATAAGGGCAGAGGGAGCAGGCTGCACATTGCTCTCTGTCCTTGGGCAGGGCAGACTGTCCATTGCCACTGCAATATGAAGCACATGCTGGAAAAAAGAGAGGAAAGAAGGGATCTGTTTTGGATCATTACTGTGGCAAAGTCTACAGAATAGGACTGATATTGTGCTGGAGGAGATGAAATAATAAAGCCCTGTTTGTCAGCCCCTGGTGAGGTGGTGGGAGCTGGGCTGCTGCCCGGGCTCAGCGTGCCCTTGCAGTGGCCTGCACTCAGACCCAGAGCATCTGTGAGGACGAGCACTTTGCTGTCTGCCCAGGGTGCTGGCTGTGCCAACGTGCCCCGAGATGCAAAGCAGCCCTGGCAGGGCGAGCAGGGCAGTGGGGACAAAGGCACAGCCGGGGCAGAGAGCTGCTGCTGTTATTAACTTTTGCAGAAGAGATGGACTACATGAGCCTGCCCAACTTGTCCCTTCCCTGTTTCCTGAGGCAGCGAGTGTATCTCTGCACACCCCCTGCCAGCTGCACTGCCCTGGGCAGTGTCCCCCCAGTGACCCCCCCAGCGAGGGGTCCCCTCTCCCTCCGCGATGAGGTCGGTGCCCTCACAGCTGCTCATGGTCATCGTGCCACTTCACTCTATACATGTTCTCCAGAGCAGCTTTTTAATAGGGGAAGATGCAGCAAAGGAGGTAATGAGCATTTCTAGTGGCCTTGGGTCAGTGGCTGGCTGCTGAGACATTCCCTTGTACTTCGGTGCTTATTTTTGTTTAATATATTGCCCTTCTATATTTATTTTGCAGGTGTTTGTTTTGGAAAGGGGTCTGTTTATATTTCTGTTGTTTACGCAGAGCACACATATGGTGATATTTGCTTTGCTGGACTTAGCATTCCTCCTCCTCCCCTTCCACCCAGCTCTCACTCTGGCTGAGCCACTGGTTACAGCTGGCAAGTGAAAGCTCCCCTCTGCATGGGGACAACTTCTCTACTTCCCTGGCTTTGCCCCACTTTGTCTGACCCTCCCACATCTCTGCTGGTAGAGGAGAAACTCAAGGGCCTGGGAAAACCGGAGCCTGGGTCTTTCTGTTATGCACCCTCAGCACCATGCTCAGGGATTGCATTAAATGCATATGAACTAAATATTATAGGTAATTTCTCTATTGTATGTCCAGTTGATCTTTAAATTTTCCTAGGTCATGGAAATCCTTAGAATTGGCTATTTGCAGAAGTCTGACTGTTTGTTGACCAGCATATTAAAATTCTTTGTTTAGTCTTGCTACTGAGTTAATGAAAAAACCCCAACATAACAGGAGCAAATTTGCATTCATCTCCCTCTTGTCCTTGTCTGCTCAGAAGAATGAAGTCAGTACAGGGAAGCCAACATGTAGGAAACAGATGAGTAGCAGGGTCAGGATTTGAAAGCTATCTGTGAGTGTGGAGGTGAGAACTGGAGATTTCATTCCCAACATGCACATGCAGCTTCACAGTGTTACAGCAGTCTCGTTTTTTTGTGAAGGGTTCACAGGTCTCCTCTGCCTGGTAGAGATTCTGCTGACAGCCTGATGCTGCAGGAGTGCTCACAGTGAAAGCCAAACTCCTAAAAAAGGTCCCCAGACTGTGGCATCAGCACGGGAGCAAAGCACGGAGGGCTCTTGAATACCAAAGATGTGGTGCCTGCTCAGATTTAATGACCTGGTGAAAATGCAGCATATCCCGTGATCTCTAATGAAAACATACTGATTAGGAAAACCACTGCCTTGTGAAGCATGAAGTGCAGTGGCTCCTTCCCTTGGTGCTGAGGCATCCTGCTGGAGCAGGAGTCCCTCTGCCACCACAGCTGCTGCAGGAACCTGGGGCTTCCACCCCTTGACTGCCCCTGTGACCTCCTTGCCACCCTGCTTAAGTTCTTTCTGGGAGGACCCCCGGGTCCCTGTTTCCTGGGAGACCCCCAGTCTCAGGAATCCTGATGGGCCCCAGCAGTTCAGAGCTGGCTCCTCCTTTGTCCCAGCCCTCATCTGCCCAGTGGCCACCCGACCCTTCAGTTTGCTCCTCAGCAGCAAACGGATGGTTGCACTCATTGCAAGGGGACAGGAGGGTCACGCTGGAGACCTTGGCAACCTCACACTGGTTTATGTGGTTTTTGTGACATTAATGGGACACAGATGAAGTCAAAATATGTTTGACTGCGCTGGGAAGGGACAAATGACTCTCTGCAGGTACCTGTCTATCCTTTGTGACTGAGGCACCTTGCATAGGACCATGCCTAGCCTTTGGATAAGGGCTTTAGGGCCTGTGATTAAACCATATCTGAATATACTCATACTCTCATAGAGTTAAAATTCATTTCAAACCAGTACTGCTGTGCTCTGACACTTGAAGATCATGAAAAAACCCTGAGTTATCCTGGTTCCAGACTGAAGGGATGCCAAATTCAGGATTTGTAATATCTTTCTCATTAACACAATCTTAGACTTATACAACCTCTGCTGTGTTCACATCCATTGATTTATTTTTTTATGTGGATTTATTTGTGAATCAATTCTCCACATGCCCCACCTGTGTTCAGGTAAGCTTTTTTGGCTCAGAAATGGGACACTTTTGGTTCTCTGCTTTCAAGCTCTGTAAATTTGCAAAACTGTGACAGCTGACATATTTTAAAATGAATTACTGAAGAGAGATTGGATAGGGGCTTGTTGTTTTGGTTTGTTTTGGTTGGTTGTTTTTTTTTTAAATATGCCCCACGCCTCTGTTTCAAATATTGCACTTGTTAGTCACCCAGGCCCTTATCCAACAACTTTTAATGTCAGTGGAAAGGCTGACACCGACTGTGGGGGCTGTGGGATTAGGCATTACCGTGCAATAGAACTGACACTTGCAGGATTTTTTAAGATGCTCTTACATAATCCCAAGGTGTGGGGCCAGTTGCATCCTTGGCTCCTTGTATAGGAGGGTGGCAGCCTGGGGAGGACCTCGGTGCCACACTCCTCATTGCTGTCCCGTTTCCCAGCTTCTCACTTTGCAGTCACTAAAATGTTAGGTCCTCACTGTTCCAGGGAGGGCAGTTCCCAGCGAGCAAACCACGTCAAATAAGCAGACGTGAAGGCAGGCGGTTTTGCAGGGCAGCTGGCAGCGGCTGGGGAACCTTTGTAAGGGCTCCTGCCACTCACCTCCCGACCAGTGCTGTAAATCGCCGATTAAGTGCTCAGACGGTAGATTAGAGGGAGCTGCTGGGGACAGCTCTCCCAAGCTGCTGCTGGCATGAACGGCTGCAGGCAGCAGCCCGTGGCTCCTGAAGGGCTGCAGATGTGTGAAATTGGGCTCTCGAATCTTCCTGTCAGTGCCTGAAGCTACCAGAGGTGGGTTTTTTTGTGCCAACACAGGCTGGGTGAGAAGGAAGCTGCAGCCAGGTCTTGAGGCAGCTTTGGAAACCATCCCCAGCCAGGTGCTGTCTGTGATGCCACCGTCCCTGCTAGACCAGAGCTGTCCTTTGCAAACGTGCTGCATCCTCCCCCTCCTCTTCCTTCTGGCTACCCATGCAGGGCTTCCCATCTCCCAGCACTCAACCACAGCCCAGCTCTTCATCTCTATCCCCAGAGCCAACTGACATTGGCAGCACACCCCTGCTTCTGATAGCTCTATTAAGCTGATACTGATTTAGAAAACGTTCCTAGAATGCAGCTGAAATCTTGACATTTTGTGTTTAAGAGGACTCGTCATTCCTCAAAGCAGCTAAAAGGCTGTGCAAAAACCAGAGACTGGTCCAGCCTGTGGGACCTCCCTGGGGTGCAGTAAGCCATCCTTTCTATTTGAATTCTGGGTGAAGGGACCTGGGTGGAGCTGGTCAGAGAGCCAGTCAGGGAGAGCCACGAGAGCCATCATCTCCTGTCACTGTGCTTGTGACCATGCTGGGTGTTTGTGTCCCACGTGCTTCTGGGTGCATGGGCTATGAGTGTGTGGGTTATTCCCCATCCTTCCTGCCCTCTTCATCCTCAGACAGCTGCTTGCACCCTTTACTCCTGGGATTCATTGCTCAAGGGTGGCTTCTCATCAAAGGGGATACAGGTTCCCTGTGGATTAAGAGCTCAAAATCACAGCAATGTTCTGTCTAGGCAGGTTTTAAAAGGCAGGGTGGGAGGATTAGCAACAGAAATATGCAGACATCCAACACCTTGCAGTGTAGGTAACCTTTCAGTGGGAAGTGAGGCTGCTGGGAGAAGGATGCCAAAGCTGGGTGTCCAGGCATGTCTGTGGTACTGGACACATGCTGAAAACAAGCCCCAGTCTCCTGAACTGGTTAAGTATGTCAACTCAGTGGGTTTGGGCTGAAATGCCCTTAATAGTTTGACTCTGGATACATTTCCACCTTTCTTGGTCCAAAATCTGTCTCTGGCTACAATGAGGTAAGTAGTAGGTGTCTGGAAAAAAAAAAATCAAATGTTTTCCAAATGTTTCAGGGCTGTTCATCAGCGCTGTCCATATAAAGAAGTGTCTCGTAAATATTCTTTTCTGACAAACCTCTGATAAAATTCATTTACTGAAGTCAGGGTCTGACTTGCAGCTGTAAGTCTGTACCCTGAGCCACTGACTGCAGCTGTAAACAGCAGTGGAGCAACATCTTCCTTGGGTTTCTTGATGTGCTCTCTTAGAGGTTGTTTTTGGCTTCAGGTACCAGCATGAATCCCTCTTGATTTGCAATGTGCCCTCTGCAATAGCTGTTCATGTCCCACAGTCTTTCATCCTGCTGTTGATTACATCTGGACAAGCTTCACTGGGCAGGAAAACCCAGTAAGGGACAGAATTAACTCTGCGTGTTGAAGGCTCTGGCAGAAGGTAGGAGCTGCATTACAATTATGCTACATTTCTGTGATAGGGTCCCTGGTGGTGCCACTAATGAAAATAACTATCCTGTTTAATGCTTCAGTGCATTCTGCCCTGTTCCAGGCTGAGTCATTCCTATCATAACAGTGCAGAGGGAGCAGGGATCTTTGGGCTGCACAATCTCCACTGGTTTTAGTCCCATTCAGCCCTGGTTCTGTGTGATGCAACTTGATCTGGTGTTGGATCCTGCTGTTCTTTGGTACCCCAGGGAACCTCCAGTGATCTAGCATCATTGCTTCTGGTTTACACCCATGTAAGTAAAAATGGGACTCCAGATGACATATTTACTTTTTTATTCTTTAAAGCAGACTGAGTAACAAAGCCAGAGGAAGAGACAACTTTGAGTAAGGTAATAGGTATTTCCAAACTTGTGACATAGGTTTATCCTGGGATTTCTAACTTCTGGAATGTCACTAGATCTCAGGATTGACCTCCAATCCCCCAGTGCTGGTGTTGGTTTGGCCGGGCTACTGTCTGGGAATGCTGGCTCAACCTGCCAGTGTAGGGAAGGGAAAAAAAAGCTGTGAGGTCCATCTCAACAGGTTTGCAGGTCTATTGCCTTTGCTCTGTCTCAGTTATATTGAGCTGTACACTACCTGGAGAGAAAGTAACAGGAACTGCTGAACTTTAACTTCAAGACTAAGAGGATGACACAGCATTTGGCATTTCAGCACAAGCTCCACACACGCATTGCCCAGGAGAGCTTTGCACAGCAAAATCCCCTGAGAACAGATTGAGCTGGAGGTAAGAGTAGCCACCAGACTGAGGAAGATAATTTGTCTGGAAAGCTATAAAAATGATAAACAGCCTTTTCATTTACATTGCCTCTTGTCTCTTTTGGAGGAGAAGGTTGAGTAGCTTGTGCAAGAAGCTGAGCCATTCTAATTCTTCTTGATTGCAGCAAAACCACCTGATACTTCGGGGCTTCGCCATGAAGAGTGCTCCAGACAACACAGAGAATATTTCTCAGTGCTTGATAGAGGCTTGAGGTACTTCCTGGGGGTGAGGGGTGTTCCAGGGGATAGCCCAGGGATGTGCAGCAGGTGTGTGCCCCAGTGGTGTCAGTCCCAGTTCAGTGTGGTTGTACTGGGTCTGACTAGGATGGAGTTAACTTCCTTAGATGAATCCACCACAACAGGTAATCAACTCTGGAGTTGCTATGCACAGGGGAGCAAATTAGACCATTAGCTTCCCTGTGTGCTAAATACTCCAAAATGTAGAGGGCTCTTCTATAAGTTTCTGCCTGTTGTATTACCCTGGTGTTGAAAATGCTGTAGCTCGCTGGAAGATTCTGTTTTTTTCTTGCCAGCTTTCCATTTTCAATAATTTTGACAAGCTGTGGCTTGTTGCACAGAACCTTTGGATTGTGTGAGCTCCAGCAGGACTCCTACCATGGGTTAGGCTGCAGGAGGGGAGTGTGGTTTGCTCAGTTACCTCCTGAGAGAGGAGACACCAGGCTGGGAACCATGTCCAGGGTCTGCTGTACTGTATAGGGACAGGAATGGAAGATTGGTCCTTTTGCCCTGCTTGCTAATGAAAATGGGATTCCTTTGATCCTGCTGTCTCTCTGATCATCTCTGAGTTTCTTGTATTGCTGTCTCCCAAAAAAAGCTTTTGGAACCATTGCCCAAATGCAGTCAGACTGGCAGGAGGGTGGAAATTTCAAGTAGAAGAAGTTGCTCCACATTTCACAAAAACTAGCAGCTTATTAACAGAAACAAAAATTAACAGACATCCACCCAAGGACACACACAGTGACTTCAGTCCTGACATGGAGCAGGTCTGGAGTCACTGTGCTGGGAAGCATAGTGGCCATAAGACATGACTTTAGGAGAAACAGTTTCATTTTGGGTGTTATTTGGAAATAACACTTTTCCAGTAATCAGCTAACAGTGAGTTTGCTTTGGCACAGTAAGGACAAACAGTGAGTTTGCTCTGCCTGTCTTCATAGCAAAATGAATCTATTTGAACCAGTAGTGGCCTCTACTAGCATTATTTTCATTTTAGAGATGTATTTCTGACAGCTTGTCTGCTTTGCTGGCCATTTTAAAAATGAAAGTGGATGATCATGAGAAAGCAAGGCAATGACTTCCCCCCTTCATGTTGACCTACTCCCCTTCTAGCTACCTCCACCTAGT
Source organism: Ceyx cyanopectus (assembly GCA_013401355.1). Lineage (NCBI taxonomy): Eukaryota > Metazoa > Chordata > Aves > Coraciiformes > Alcedinidae > Ceyx > Ceyx cyanopectus. The sequence continues at coordinate 18,241 of VYZU01042546.1, forward strand.
CCTTGCCTGTGTCAGGGTGGCACTGACCTTCTCTGTTGTGTATCACAGAATCACAGAATCACAGAATCACAGAAATTAGGGGCTGGAAGGGACCTAGAAGATCATCTAGTCCAACCCTCCCTGCCACAGCAGGATCACCTAGACTAAGTCACCCAGGAACAGATCCAGGAGGATCTTGAATGTCTTCAGAGCAGGAGACTCCACAACCTCCCTGGGCAGCCCCTTCCAGTCTTTGGCACCCGCACTGGGAAAAAGTTTTTCCTTGTGTTTACCCTAAACCTCTTGTGCTCTAACTTACTCCCATTATCTCTTGTCCTGTAACTGGATAACATTAAGAAGAGTTTGGTTTCATCCTCCCTACACTCACCCTTAACATATTTATAGACATTAATGAGGTCCCCCCTCAGTCTTCTCCAGGCTAAAGAGCCCCAGCTCTCTCAGCCTCTCCTCATAAGGAAGATGCTCCACTCCCTTAATCATCTCAGTGGCCCTGCACTGGACTCTCTCCAGTAGCTCTCTGTCCCTCTTGAACTGTGGTGTCCAAAACTGGACACAGTACTCGAGGTGGGGTCTCACCAGTGCAGAGTAGAGGGGGAGGAGAACCTCTCTTGACCTGCTGGCCACACTTCTCCTAATGCATCCCAGGGCACGCACTTCATTCAGCAGCGGGCCCACACTGCTCGCTGGCAAAGTGATGAAGGACGACCCATACGAAGCATCTGTCAATGGCCCACCATGCCCCATCTGTGGTCACTCCACCTCCAGGACAAGGGTGAAACCTCCTTTGCAACATCTTTTTTTCCTAACATGAATTAAACCCCTATTGATTCCCATCTTAAGTGGAGCTGAGTTTCTTATATTTGCCTGGTGCAGCCATGCTGGCAATGCTCACACACCTCCTGGGCCCATGCAGGTGCCCAAAGGCACCAGGTCCTTTTCTCCAGTTTAAAATAAGAATCATAAAAAGGAGGAAGGCTCATCAGTGCAGAGAAACTGTGCAGCAAATAATGTGCCCACAACAGATGCCTCCTCTGGAAGTGTTAGTCCCACAACAAGACACCTTCCTGGAGCCTCTCCTGTGGCTGAGCTTACTGGGAAGGTGCTGGCATCAGTCCTATGACATGTTTCAGCCACACACCCAAGGAACTGTCACCAAATCCATGGTCCAGACCCATTGGAGTAGATGCCATTTCTTTTGTACCCCCCAGCTTAACTACATTTACTGTTGCTAATCCACCAAGAACCTGAAAATCCAATAAAACTTACCCCTTGGAATCTTGAAAAATCTCCCTCATCCAGTTCATTTTCCAACACAGAATTTTCAGGAGATAAAACAAGGCTCGGTTTATTTTGGTTTTGGTTTTGCATTGCTTTGTTATGAAATGTTGCATGACAACAGTTTAAAATGTTGACTAATTACTAGTGTAGGTAAACTTGTTTCCTTTGCCTTTTAGGAATTACTTCTGCCTTTTTCCAGGGCAGAAGTACCTTCTGGTAAAACAATCCAAAAGAGACAAATATGCAGACGGTGAAGGGAAGTCAAATACTTGAACTGTTTCTCCCCTTTGTCATGGACTGTTGTTTCAAAGAACTTGAAGTGTCTTTGCCAGACACTTAAATTACCTTGAAAATGGAAGTTTTAAGTCTCAGTCTAACCAGCTCAGCAGTAGGGTGAACTGGGAGGTGTGTCATCTCCTCCCTTTCATTCTCAAGGCATCCTGTGGCTCAAGCAAGATGCACTTGGGATCAGTGATGGGCACTGCTCTATACCCTCAAGTTGATTGGGAAAATGGTATTTAGCTCAGTCAACTTGACCAGAGCTGAAGGGAACAGTTCTAAGAACTGGCTTTGTTTCCTCCAGCCAGATAGCCTCCCATTCCCCAGGCACCTTTGTGTTGTCCCAGCTCAAGCTCTGGGGCTGGGAAGGCAGCAGCAGTGGGTGGGAGAGAAGGCAGAAGTGAAAAGTGGAATGTCAAAGGGGTGCAGTTGGCTGTGGCTTGAAGAGACAGTCCCCAGGCATGGCCCATCAGCCGGGGCAGAGCTGGTGCTGCAGCAGCAGGAATCCTCCATGTCTCAGCATGGTCCATTCTCTGGCCCCTACTCCTGTGCTTAGGAAATGTGTGACAAATTTATCATGATTTACCTTTTGGGTATCCAAGTGAGAAGGGGGGAAAGTGCATGTTATCAAGGAAAAGGCAGAGACGCCTGCTGGAGGCTCAAAAACAGATGCCAAAAATGCTTTCACTGCTATCTCCTCAGCACCTAGTGACACTGAGGAACCTTTCTCTATTATCTGTGAGGAAGACGTTGACAAAGTGCCTGCCAGAAGCATAGCGATGCATACAAGGACACAGAGTTCCTGTCCTGAGAGTGAAACTCCGGGGCTTTCTTTGGAGCCAACCTTTCTCTTCTGCTCCAAACCCAGTCTGCCATCCTGATAAAAATTCTGGCAAACCCTGGAGATTTACACTCTGCCCATTAGCATGGAGGAGCAGAGATTAGCTGCTGGAGGGGGCACTTGGTGAGGGACACAGAGATGTCCCGATCAGGACTGGCAGGGAAATGAAGGGAAATTGACAGGACGAGAGGCAATGGGTGCGAGTTGGAGCACAAGAGGTTGAGGGGAAACACAAGGAAGAACTTTTTCTCAATAAGGGTGACAGAGCTCTGGAACAGGCTGCCCAGGGAGGCTGTGGAGTCTCCTGCTCTGGAGACTTTCCAGTCCCACCTGGATCTGTTCCTGGGTGACTTGGTCTAGGTGATCCTGCTCTGGCAAGGGGGTTGGACTAGATGATCTTCTAGGTCCCTTCCAACCCCTAATATTTCTGAATCTGTGAAGCAGTAAGTAGTCCAGAGTGTTCAGACTGAGCCCAGGTGAGATTTTCCCTGTGGCCAGTTGACAGCTGGATGGCAAACAGACGCTGGGTGAGGAGAGGGCAGAGTAACCAGCACAGCCTGAAGCCCAACCCCAGGGTGGTTTTGGGGACAGTGTGTGTGAAGCAGCCCCCTTTGCAGGGATGAGCACACAGGCAGGCCCCCAGAAGCAGGCTGAAATCTGCCACTGTTCTCTGCAGAGGAAAACAGGAATCCAGTGCCAAGATCTGACCTGGCTCTGGGTGCCCCGGGGCTGTGGGAAGTGCTGGGCCAGGGCTGCAGGGTCTCACTGAGGAAGGATGATGTGATGCTCTCATTCCTCAGCACGGGCAGGGGAACACCATGGCAGAGTGCTGAAATTAGTGCCTTAATCAGGCTATTCACTCACATGTCTGTTTAACAGGAGGGTGATAGAGTGCTTCCATGTGAGGGTGCAGGCTGGTGATTTGTTATTACAATTAAATACTAGCAGCTACTTGGATAATATAAGCTACATAGAAGTGGATGGCAGCAGCTCAAGCAAAGGGTGAAGAAAAGAGGGAGTGGAAGCACAGCAGAAGAAAAATAAGAAAAAAGCAAAAAACTTTTGAAACTTGCCAAGTGTGATAAACAGCTTTTGAAAAACTGGAAATGTTCCTATTTAATATAGGTGGGACTGAAGTGCAGATGACCAAATTCCTGTCGTTGATTTCTGTTCTTATTGGAGGAAGATTTATTTGGGAGCAAGAAGGATATTTCTATCTTGTTTCTTTGTTTTTCTGCACTCGCTATCGCTGTGTGCACGGTCGGTTTCCATGATGCTGTCAGGCACGTAGGCTCTCATCCAACAAATACTTAAGCACACATGTAGCATCCAAGCCGGCGTAAGGTTATCCATGTGCTTAGATGACTTTGGGTCAGGATCTTAATGTCTCTGTGGCCGGGATGTGACTTGCACACAGCAAGGAGGAGACACAGAAGAGACAGACAATTAGAAAATGTCATTGTGAGACCACAGAGATCCTGGCAAGAAAGCTCAGGGGGTAATTTGCTACTTGAAATATTTTGATTGGGGGGGAAAAAAATGGTGAATCATTTCTTCTCCAGAGAGTACTGCTCTGGGGCTTTGAGAGCAATCAGCAAGTTCAGCCCAGATGATCCAGGCTGGGTTAAATGGTGAGAGTGTCAGAGTCTGGGAGGAGATGGGTAGGCTATGCATCCTGGCTGAGCAGTTCCCAAGGACAGGGGAGGGTGACTGCCAGTGGGGCAAGCAGTGGTGATCCTTCCTGCCCACAAAGGTCTTTGCTGAAGTCCCACTGTAGATGTAGACCTTTGTTTCCAGATATCCTTGGAGTGTTTTAAAAACTGTTCCAAAAGCTTTCTTTGATCCAACGTGCTTTTCTTTTTCCCTTCATGTTGCCAAGCAATCAATTCTTGTTTGATCTAAACGACTTTTTCCTGGGTTTTTTTTCAGTTTGACCTCCAGATAAATGCACACAACTCAAGTGCATCAATTAATGGAAAGTATCCACATTCAGCAGTAAAGTAAGTCTTCTGGCTGGTCCCTTAGGAGGTACTGATCATGACTGCTAGATGATGGATTTTTTTTCCAGCTAAAAGTATTTCAGTTTTCATGTGTTCTCTTAAGTTTTAGAGCTGATCTCCTGGTGATTCAGTGCCTGTGAAGTTGAATGCCTGAAAGGACAATTCCCATCCAAACACACTTGCTACTGCCCAGAGACCAAATGTTTGCTGTAGTGGCCAACCTCAACTCCTCTTTCTCTCCTGGCTGTGGTCCGGGGGACAGCACAGGCTTGAGGTCCTTCCCAACAGGTAGGAAGGGAAGAAACCACCTTTGGGGGTAGCACTGTAGGCTCCAGCAGTGCTGTGACACCAAGTCTCTGGGCCAAGGAATGGGTCCCAGCTCCTTTTAGCTGCCAGAGTAGATGTAGTCCTGGAAAACGTGCAAGGTGGCAGAAAGTGAGTTTCACCTTACTCGTGCTTTTCCCATCTAACCAAAGAGTAGTGAAGAGCAAGAGCAAGGGTGTTGCAAGGGAAATCCAAGAGAATGGGCAGACAGATGAGAGGATAGGGGACATTGTCATGCTGGAGGAGATGCAGGAGGGATGCACCATCCCCAGAGCTGGTCAGCTTCCATGAGGAGGCAGGAGAGAGCAAAAGATAGTGTAAGAAGCTACTGTCTATCTTGCAATTGCATATCAATGCAACACTGCCTAAAGATAGATAATGGCTTTATTTAGGCTCAAATGCCAGAAAATTTATTTCAGAGAAAGTGATCCTTTCTACAAAAAGGCAGCTTTCACACACACAAAAAGTGACCCTTGCACAAAAAGGCAGCTCATGGAGCAAGAGCTCTTCATCACCACTCAGCAGCACCCATCAGAGGCCTTTGTGTGGGAAGGGTCCTGGCTGCTGATGCTGACACACTCCCAGCACTCCAAGCCAGCTCTTCTTACTACTAGGAAGGGTGCTGGGAGGATTCCCAAGGACACTGTTTCTGTACGGGCACCCCAAATTACTGCTTCTGAAAGGGGAATCACTCACCTTCCCTGAGATCAGGGATTAGTGGCACTGAAGAGCCATGACAGATACATAGAGGGCATAGGATTTTCTTACATTGCTGCATTCCTGGGGAACCAACTTCCACCTGATTTGACTTGAACAATAACTCTTTCATTGGGCCACCATCACTGAATGGGGTGGGCTGAACCACTTTCCCTTCTTGTTTTTATTTCATCCTCCCCTGTGCTGGTAGCTCCATGTCAGCTGTATAAAAACTAAAATGTATTTTTTCCGTGTGGGGTTGTTTTTATTTGAGAAGAGCAAAAGTCAACACGACAATATTTTGCTAAGCCTTGTTTCTGTCTGTTTTTTATGTATGCAACTGATGCCAATGGAAACATGAGCCACTCTTTCAAACAGCAAGCTGCAGAAGCCAGCAAAACTCAAGTGGTTTGTTTGTTTTATACATATATATAACATTAAAATTATATTTATTTCCTTTTTTTTCCTTTCCTTTTATTTTTAAAAACAGTAAAAAGTCATGGATTTGGGGGGAAGATTTGAAGATAAAACACTTTTCTAAGCATTGTTTTGATAAGAGGAAAGCCAAGAGTAGATTCTCAGCTGCTTACACTGATGTGGCCCCTTTCTGGGAGCAGGGATTGGCACTAGGGAGGATCTAGTCTTTTGTGGGTTCAGAGATCAACCCATCTAGAGTTTCTGCTCCCTGCATGTCTTCCATCTTATGAGCAAACAAATGTTATCTATTGTTAGCTCTGCAGAGACAAAAGAAGTATAGGAGGAAAAGCTAGATTGTGTCTCACCTTGCAGCACTGTATTTGTGTGTAAGTTATTAAATAGGTCCCAATATCTGCATATTATAGGCAGGTTTATGTATTGAGATATATAGAGAGAGATATCTGTATGTATATGATAATATATATGGACATATTAGTACAGTCAGCAAAGCTCTGGCAGACTGTCCATTGTGCTCAGAGTGAGGGAGCCAACTCATGTCCCCTGCTAGTGCCCACTGTGGCCCCAGACGTACAGGGTGGGGGCAAAGGAGGGAGGGGGGTGGTCCCAAATGCAGGCCAGAGACCTTTCCCCCGGAGGCACTGTGTCTCCATAGCAGGAGGAGGACTGTGAGCCTTTGTACCAGGCTTCCAGGTGGATGCAACACATTTGTTTCTCAGGAGGCTTCAGCCTTTAAATATCTTTTATGTATTTTTCCTGTCAGTGCCCATGTCTCATTGCTGTGCACTCACTCGGTTGATTGACACTACAAAAGAGACTGGCTTGATGTTGGGGGTTTTATGGTGGAACAGTTAAGCTAATTCAGGGAATATAAGGCTTTCTGTCACTTTAGCAGGATTCTCTGTCTCCCTGAAGGACAGATGCTGTTCTTTCATCTCTGTGTCTGTAAGGTCTCTCTTGCCCCTAGTCCTGGAAAGCATTGTGTGTTGCAGCACAGTGCTGGGGACAAGTAGGGATTTCAATCAGAAAGTTAGAAAATCTCCCTGGGGAGGAATCAACCCCAGGCATCATCAGTGGGGAGGTGCAGCAGAACCTCTGCCAAGCTCTGGGAACTGAGAACAGCAGACTTTAGGCTGCCACTATCATATATATTTCAGAGTATTGGTCAATTTTTTTTTTTTGCACTTAGCATCTTTCAACTGGCTGAAAATTATATCTTTCACAACATATAATTATTATATCCCTATAAACACCATGCCTGATTTATAAGCTCTTCCAGGCTCTTGCCCTGCAGTAGAAATGCTCTGTAAAGGAGAGTGAAAGGGTTATTTTTATGCCAAAGGAATGAGGTGCTCTGCACATCCGTGTGTGAAGGACTGGGTTTAGGAGGGAGCAGAGTGGGTGAAAGTCCCTGGGCAGCTGTGGCTACTTCAAGGGCCTCAGGGGAGACCCTGCCCAGCCACCCCCTGCAGCCCTTTAGAGCATCAGCAAAGAAACTATTGAAATGTTTTGTGAATCATGAAAATGCACGTGTTATACTGTGCACTTTTGTGAAAGGGCCTTTTAAAAGACTCAAAAGCATTACAGTCTCCCCCAGGTGCACACACCGTGACAGACTAATACAAAGCAACACACTGCACAGTGTTGTGGATTTTCTTTCAAACTGCAATCCCAGACTTTCTGTTGTATTGTACAAACATTGCTGTTAGATGAAAAAATACATTGGTGTGTTCTGGTGCAGTTTTACAGGTGGGTTTTGACATGAAGTTGCAGGCTTTTGTACTGGATTAATATGTGTGATTATATGTAACACATGTAGTAAGCAGTGGGGGGGTTCAAATTCACTGCATTGTTCTCCTTCTGTTAAATGGTCATGGATTTCCCAACTAATTGTGAATATTTTCTATTTAAGGCATGAATTTTAGACAAAGTAGTAACTCTTTGAACACTCTTCACTGCTTTTCATTGAGGCCTATGGGGCAAGTCCCAGTCCCAGAGGGCTTTGCCCCCAGTATCAAGTGCCCTGTAGAGGCCCAGAGCAGTGGTGGTGCTGGAAAGGTGTCTGATAAGCTGTGCAGGAGAGACACAAACATCTCTCCTGCCGCATAAACCAGCGCTGGCTGTTGGTGATGCTGAGCTCAATATTCCAGGCACCTGTTGCTCTGGCGCTCAGGAGGGGGATGCAGAGGAGGGTGATGGGGCTCAGTGGGCCCCCCACTGCATGCCAGCCCCACATGCCCACCCTCCTCCCTCTGCCTTGGATGGGCACCCCCTCATGCCCCATCCCAGGTTGTCTTTTCTTTGTTAATATTTTCTCTTTCTCCTGTGGCAAAGGACCCAGAGCCAACCTCAGATGAAGATGCCCAAGCATTTGCACTTGCAGATCCCATTTGTCTGTACATCTGCCTGCACTTCCAGCTGAGCCTGTTGATTCCTGCTCTTTCCTACCCTGGCACTGCTCAGTGCCCGTTGCTGGCTCAGGTGAGTACAGGAGCGTGCTCTTTGCTGCTGGCGCTTTCCATCTCCTCCCTGCTTCACACCCTCCTCCTTGTCCCTCTTGTGTCCCTGGTGTGTGCGTGCGCCGTGAGGCTGTGGGAGATTTGGGGGAAGGAGTAGGAGCCATGGGGCTGGGGAGATTTGGGGGAAGGAGTAAGTAGGTTTTAGCTGGAATGACAAGGAGATCCGAGACCCTGGTGTCGCGTGCCCGCCTGCGGGATAGGGTTGCAGGCTGAGGCAGAGCCAGGCGCAGGTAGGCACTGCCTCATCTCCCTTCCCGGGATGTTTAGCCGGGAGCAGCATCAGGGGCATATGAGCAGGAGGGACCCGTGGCTGAGGCTGCGGGACTCGGGGCCGAGCAGAACCGCACCGGCCGCTGTCCCTCATTGCCCGGGCACGGAGCGCCGCCGCCTCGCTCCGGCTCCGGGCAGAGATGCTGGCGACCAGAGGCGCATCTCCGGCTGTGAGCGCGGAGCCGCTGGCGGCAGGTGATGGGACCGAGCCCGCGGGGTCGTCCGTGCGGCCGCGGCGGGTCCGGTGTGCGCGCCGTCTGACAGATGACCTATTGAAATAATTTCGGAGCAGTGCTGGGGTTGCCAGGACAACCAGTGCTCCCTGGGCTTGCGCCTGGCCATGTGACAGCCGCCTTGACGTCAGCTGGAGGCTGAGCCTGCGGTTTCGGCCGCGCAGCCAAAGCCTGTGAGAAGCCAGTGGATGCTGGATTTATCCCCGCCGCCGCCGCTGCCGTTTCTCAGGGGCTGCCAGAGCATGGACTATTAAAAACTTGCATTTCTGCAGTGTGAGGTAACCCTTTGCTTTATGTTCTCCTCAGGTTTGTTTTTTTTCTTAAAAAAAAAAACAACAGAAAGGGAAAAAAAAAGAGGAAAAAATAATAGAAAGCAGCTTATCGTGACTGGTTTGTTGTGGGGTTTTTTTCACTTGTTTGTTTTGGCTGGAAATTTGCCTTGATGAACGAGCCCGGCACTATCAGACAAATGCAAAGCAGCTTCCAGTTACTAATTCTGTGCGCAGACTGCAAAACGGAGTTAAATTTAGATTAATGATCCGTGAAAGGAGAATAAAATGATATTGTTCTCCTTTGACACTTTAGGAATATAAATGAACACCAGTAATCCTCGGCTAACGCGTTCGGGAGTGAAAGGAGATGATGTTGTCGTGTTGTATTGATTGCGAACATCTCTACGGCTTTGTACCTCTGTATACTTGCAGTTTCTGAACGCTGCCCGGCACAGGCAGTTTTCTCCCCAGGATGCTCGGAGAGGGGGCAGCGAGCAGCCGATGCAGAGGGAAGCGGCTTGAAACCCAACACCCGAAGTTCTTTAAACCATCTTTGTTCACAGAGCCGCTCACGGTGCGCGGTGCCCGGGCTGCCCCTCTCCGTCGTGTTTATAGGGGGAAGGATCAGGAGCTGCCCGAGAATGATCTGAAATGTGCCAGGAGAGCAGCACGGCTCCAACACGAGTCTTCGCCCTTTTGCTCAGACCGTGCTTTTCGCCTTTCCTCTCACCTTTCCTCTGTTGTGGGCTGAGAGCGGGTACAACAGCTAAAAAAAGAACTGCAGCATGAACGGCAGTTGAAAACTGAAATGCCGTTTGGGTCTGTCTGTGGAAGAAGAGGGCGTTTGGGTCTGGTTCTATGCGGGGCTTACCCCGGGGGGGCTGTGGTAAGGACTGCTGAAGTTTAGTGCCGCAGCCTGAGTTTGTGTGGGAACCTATGGATCCGTTTGGAGAACGGGTTACAGCTGAGCATCGTGTGCGTTGTTTCCTGGAAAAGTATGCTAGATCGTTCTTATCTTCTCTAATTATATGCTTCTGTTCCCTTCCTCCCAAGGTTCAAAGGGTTTATTGATAATGGTAATGATTTTCTAAAGCAGCTGCCACTGAAACAATCACAGAGCTACAAAACAATTTAAAACACAGAGCAATAAAAGATTTTTAAAAATCTATTAAAATTATCCTAATGTTACTAAATGCATCAGAAGTAATTTTTTTGAGAAAGGGAGTCAAGGCAGAGATTAAAACTGAAAATGCTTCTGTGAGGAAAGTTATGACTTAATGCTCTGGATTTCACTGCATTTGGCATTCTTAAGAGAGCAAGAAGATAAGTGTATCAAACCTCTAAACCATTTCACTTGGCATTATCTCACCCATTCTTTCCAATTTAACTCTTGTGCCTAAAAAATATCGGGGGGGTGGCTGAAACATTTTGAATTGTATTAATTTCTTTACCTGATGCCAGTGCATCAGCACATGAGGAGTCTCCACTGGCTCTTTGCAGTGAGTTTAACCACAGTGCCACAGCTTTGGTGCAGAGGTGCTATGCCCCTTGAGCAGCCTTTCCTCAGGGAGTGGGGCTCTCAGCATTCTTGCTAGGGCCACCTGCCTGGGCAGGGCTGGGCACAGCTGCTCCCCAGGTGGTGTGGGGCCTTGTGTTTCAGCTGCTGGGGGGCTGTGTCCCCTCACCTGCATGTGGCTCCCCTCTGAGTCTGGACAGTGGGGAAGGAGGGGGGTAGGGGAGGTGGTCAGTGTGACCCACAGTCCTCTGAGATCTGCTTGTTCATCAGCCTACACTGGTGGGCCAAGCCCAGTGAGGGACCAGGGCACGGAGTACAGGGACAGAGTCGAGCTGAGCAGCACCTGCCACTCGATAAATGCCGTTCACCTTCATGTCTGGAGGATGTGGCTCCATGTACAGCTGCAGTCACCTGCTAAGTTTGACCTGAGCCATCAGTGTGGCAGTGATGCTCCGTGAGGGCTGGGGCTTCACCTCGCTCACTCATTTTGGCTTGAATACAGTGCCCTGTGGCATTCAATGCCTTGAAAACACCTGCAAGGGGGAAAATAATTGATGTGACTTCTGCTCAAGGGTTGTTAGCAATATTGTAAAAATAGATTCCTCATCTCCAGCTGGAATGGCCATATCTCTCTTCAGCGATACTGAGCAGCTCTTCAAAAGACATTAACTTGACCTGAGAGAGAAGGATGATAAATTGCTTCATATTTTACCAAAAGGATCCCAGACGTGTTGTGGAAGGAGGTCTGAGAGAAGTGTTGCTGGGGAAGCTGGTGAGTGCTGCTGAGGTTGCACAGGCATGGGTCCTGCTTGGCAGGGGGATCAGCTCTGTCCTCTCTCACTGGGTCTCTGGGGGCTTTGGGTATCCCATGGACACAGGCTGCTCTGAGCCCCAGAGGTGGGGATGGCTGAGACACTGTCAGGCAGTCACCTCACAGGCAGTTTGAGAGGCTGCAGCTGGAGGGAAAGGAAAGGGAAAGGACAGGGGTTGGTGTGAGTTGTCCCAGGGCTGTGTGTGCCTCTGCTGGGCTTCATGATCTCCTTTTCACTGGTCAGCTCTGTCCTGAGCCCTTTCAACAAACACTTGGATTTTACCTTGGGTAAAAGTCTCCAGAAAAGGTGAGTGTGTCCCACCATCTCACCCACGTTGAGAAACAAACAGTCTGCAAGTTCCTTCCTGCCACCGAGAGAGGGGGAAGGTGGTCACTGCCCATCCCTCCTGCCCAATGCAGCAAGCATGGCACTGACAGCTTACTTGGAATCCTCGAACATAAAGAGAAAATAATGATATGCACACGGGCTTGGTGATACTCCACCTTCCTCTGGGGAGGTTGGATTGACCCACAGAACTCCCATCAGCCTTCCTGTCATTTGCAAATTCATCCCTTTTCTTGCACACAGGGAGGAGATGATCCCTCCCGACAGCCCCTCCACAGTTCTGACGTGTCCATGGAGAAGGGTGAGCAGAGCAGCCACTCCTGAGGAACAGGAGCACTGCACCCTAGGAGAGACCTTGGCTGGAAACAGGGCTGAGATCCCCTTCAGTTGCTTCTCACACAACTGGATGCATCCAGGGAAATTAAAACCAGATGCGATCTGTTGATGCCTCTAGCCTGGTACTAACAACACACTCCAGCCTTCCCTGTGCTCTACCTTGATCTGCTTGAGTTGATGGGCAATGACAATCTAAATTTAGGCTAGAAGCATAACAAACCTTAAAAAAAAACCCTTGCAAAGCAGAGCACTGTCTCCTTCTTGCATTTTTCAAACAGAATGAGATCTCTGCTGTCTTTTTAAAGGTTCTACTCAAGGCAATATAATGCAAGGTGAAATCAAATCCCCCATCCGGGGGGCAGGGGGTAATTGCCAGGCAGTGGGAACTGATGTAGTAGTATGGAGTTTCAGGCTCTGAAACAGCAGATTGTAGAAGTCAGTTTCCACTCTGCTCAAAATCATTGCCTTGTGCTACTTTAATGTCCTGCATCAGCAACGATTGATTTAAAAGCAGCAGAAATTTGTCATTTTCATCAACAGCTGCTTTGCCAATTAAAGGCAGATGCCTTCTGTAGGGTATTCTGAATGAAAAACCTAAGTTGACCTGGTTGTTGGTTCCAAGCTAGAGCAACAAAAATCATAACTCTGGAAGGTTTTTGGTAGCAATATTTTAGAAATAATCTTCCATGGTAAGCCAAAATCTGTGCAGACTGTTATAGTCAGATAACAGTTTAAAAAATAGACTATGATTTGGCTGTACTTTTGCTGCTGTTAAATTTATCTTCTTAAATAGCAGGGAGTACGAGTTGAGGTTTGAGAAATAGTAATTATTTTACATGGATTGAATTATTCTGTCATCAAATTTGCATTTCAGACAGCATTACAGTATGAAAATATAATTAGAAACTGTAATTCAGTAATTGCTGAATGTGATATTTCCCAGAGGGATCACAGCAAAGGAGCTGCACTCACTACAAGTTTAGCAAACACTGAAATCCTATAGGTGGAAAATGTGAAGGCTGAGTTGTAAAGTTCCTCTCCCTTCTGCGGTCTCCACATGCTGTCAACTTTCTGCTGAACTTTTTTTTTTTTCTAAGATTCATTTCCACAGAAACATCCAGTCATTCAGAGCTGAAGTGCTCAGATCCTATTCTGCTGAATTTCAGTCTGGCTCTTCTGATAGTTGCTGAATTGCTTTCAGCTACCAAATGACACTGATGTCATGTAAGAATCTGATTTACACATAGAAAAGGCAACAAGCTTGTAGTTTGGGCTGAGATGCTGGTTTTAATTTGCCCAGCAGCTGGAACTCCCAGCAATGCCTCCTTTCATGTGAGAGAGCAGAGAACAGGTCTTGGCTCAGCTCTGGTTTATCTGCTGCTGTAATTCAGGACTTTTTGCTGTACATGTTCTCTGTGTTGTGCAAAGCTTTAGCTGTGTACATCTCCCTGATGCCAACCCTTACAGGTTGTTGTTATGATCTTTGGCTTATCATAGACAGATTAGCTGGAAACGAGCACATCCTCACTTTTTAGTTGGATTAGTGTTGGTAAATTTTATCTGGAACACTCTTTTGGAAAGCACCATCCGTGGTCAGTTTTTTCCTGCCACCTTGCTGGGGCATTGGACAGCCCATGTGTGGAGCAGAGCTCACAATGCACAAAGCACAGCCAGCATCTGGAAGAGGCACAAAGTGAGAGCGGGGAATGCTTTGAAGTCCCATATATTCTGCTGAGAGACAGAGGTATGGCAGAGCAGGAAAAGGAGAACTGTGGGCCTGTGAAGGCAGGATTGCATGGATATATGGGCTGGCTGGTGACGTGTTTCCCAGTGACTCAGGGACACTGATGCCCCCAGTGTGCTTTGAGGAGCAAGACCATTCCCTGTGCCTGTCCAGAGCCACCTTCCTGCACCCACCTACATCCCTCCCTGGTGCTTTGCCTTGGCACAGGGAAGAGGTCTGCCCCACGGCCTGAGTGACGCGCGTCCCACAACCCGGGTCTGGCAGGAGCTGCAGGATGTCATTGCAGCTGACCTGAGAAGACATTTTAGTTTAGGGAGGGAGCAATAAGCCAGATTGGCTCTTAACGGGTGGGTGACTTTGCTTGAGGAGCCCTGTGCTGGTTTGCAGGTGGAGCATGAGCAGCTCCTGAGCATCACACCCATACTGCACATTTACTTAGCAGCTCCAGAGGGACAGGAAACAGTGTTTCAGCTGGCTTTGTGCAGAGAAGCAGGGGCACACTGGGGCTGAAAGGCTCTGAGACAGGGTTAGATCTGCCATATTGGCCACAAAGCCTGTTAGCAGCGTGCTGAGTTGCACCATCCAGAGAACAGGGCTTCAGAACTGGGATGCTGCAAGGGCGTGGTGGTCCAGGTGGGATGAGGCAACCGGGAAAGGATAACTCCGGGCAGGACTAAGTGACCAGGTGATAGTGGGATGGGGCCAGAGGCTGTTTTGCTGTCATTGGTCCTGCATTGATGTGTTTGCCCCAGCAGGGACCTCTGGTGGCATTGTCAGTGTCCCCGGGCCAGCCAGCAGGCAGGGGAAGCAGAGCTCTCCGAGAAAGCAAAATGCTTCAGTTGAGATGCTCTTATTTTGCTGCTGTCTGAGGTAGCAGTGGCTAAAAGGGTTGCTCTCTCTGCTGGATGCTGGGCTCAAATAAAAGCTGAAGAAGGTCAAATTTAGCATCTTTCCTCACCAAATTCCCTTGCTCTTAGAGTAGACAGATTCCCTGATTATGCCCCACATGGCCTTTCTCTGTCTCCTGCAGGATTGCAAAAACACAATGGATCCTGCTCATTTGAAGTGTCTAACTCCAGCTGAATAATACTTAGAGATTTCAGCCATGAAGCAATTCAGCCCTGAGAACCTTTACTCTGAAGAAAATATTCTGCCTGTGTTGTGTTCATGTTCCTAATGGCAAATCCAAGATGCCAGGGGGAAGTGAGCACAAAGCCATTGATTATTTCCACAACTGCTATATTCTTCCTATCTCAACACTATTCTTTTGTGCAGAATGGCAGCATGATTGCAGAGTCCTCTTTAACTTTACCATCTTAGCAACCCCAGGTCCAATTAGAGCAATTATATCTCAGCAGAAACACTGTCTGTTGTGCTCTGGCCCTGTCTGTCAATCATCCTATTCATAGCTGTTTATCTTGTGTGAGGTTTTTCACGTAAATTTGTTCTGACCCTACTAAAATGGTCTCATCTGAAGGGTAACCCGCATTTTTCTAGACTTGTTTCACAGCCTGATGTGAACAAGAAGAGTGCAAAATCCCAGCTGGCCAAGGATAGACGTTTCAGACTAACCACGTTCTCCTTGCTTGAACATTATTGCTGATTTGACACAGCACGCAGATTTCACTTTCAGTTATTTCATTTCACCCTTCACTTTCAATTACCTTATTACTAAACTCTGAGAATGTTATTGGAATCTGCAGCCCTTCCCTGCTGCAGTGAGGGTTTTCTTAGCCAAAATCCCCAGTCTGAGTTGCAAGGCATGTAATAATTGATGACACATGATGTTAAACCATTTACAGATCTGAGGTCTGTGTGGGACTATCTGGTCACTCAGTTGTTAAAGGGCCACTGTGTAGTGGGCACCTCTTCAGACAGACTATCTGTGTTTTGCTTTACCACTGTTCTCAGAGCCTGATGACAGAGCTGAGTGACTCCTGCCAAGGAAGTCCCCCTTGTCTTCATTAAGGTAAAAGCTGAGAAGCAGAGCTCAGTGAAAGGCAGAAGTGCTGGACTTGGGAAGGCCAGGGGCAGTGCAAAGAGGAACACTTCTCTTTCTGAACAAAAAGCAGATTTGTACTTTGTCATACTTCTCCTGGAGAGGAAAATCCAGGGACCAAAGCTTGGAGTCTTCTTTCTGAAACAACCCAAACTGTTTTCTGCAAATCAGAACTGAGGTTGCCTGTGAGAGAGCAGCTCTTGTCCCTGATGCTGGCTCTGTGGCATCTCTGGGAGTCCCAACACAGCAGCACAGGTGGAGCACTGTCACTTCAGGAACTGAAAACAGACCTTAGTCCTTCTTCCTCTTGCATCATCAGGGTAGCAGCTCCATCACATTTCTTTCCTATTTTACCTCTTTTCTGCTAGGCAGTGATAGCTTTTCCTCTGTGAAAAGGGAGCAGGGAGAGGACGGGATCTACAGCCCGAGCTGCATGCACTCCTGTGCCTGTGCTCTGAGCTGCCCTTGGGTGCTCGTGGCAGACTGCCAGGCAGGTGGCAGGTCCTTCTTCGGGCCAAGCTTTGGGTTTGCACAACTTGCAGCTTCCCTTGCAGAAAAACGTTCATTATTGTTCTTTCAAAGAGGAAACCTTTCAAAGGCTTCAGCTACACAGGAGACAACCACACATGGCCAGTATGGTTGGAAGGTTCCCTAGCAGGCAGCACACTCCTGATGTCCATATCTTTGTAGCCCAACTTGGCCAGAATCACCTTTTGCTGCTGAATGCTGCTTTGAAGAAGGAGGGGAAGACTCTGGAAAAAGAAGCTCCAGGATTCCTGTCCCTAGGACTGGTGATTTCAGCAGATTGCACTGAGCCAGGATGCAGCCCCAGTCCTTGGGGTGGTGCCTCAAGTGTCACATCCTGGAATGCTGACCTGGGAAAGCACTTTCTCTGGAGGGGCTCCCTGGAAGAAACCATCAGGGGCTGTCTGGGGACACCCCTCTCTCATCCCTCACGGTCAGGCACACAGCCAAACACTACAAGCTCCAGAAGCAGGTGCTGGCAGCCGTCCTCTGGGAGTGCCGGGGGGGACAGCGGAAAAGAAGCCCTGAGAGGAATTAAAAATTAAATGCTTATGACAGCAGCTTGCTGTTGCCAAGTCCCAGCAGTTCACCTTCACTTTGGCTGGCTGGTTGCCCAAGCTTTGAGCAGAAGGAGAGTAACATCTCATCCTCGCTGCCCTCACTGGACACCAGACAGCCCTCCCGTGGCTCCAGGAGGAGGATGAAGAGGAGGAAGAAGAGCTGCCCCCCTCCCTTTGTATTCTGGGGCTTCATCATGCAGGACCCCTTAGCTCTGCCGCACTTGAGCCAACAACATCTTCATCTCTATGGAAATGCCCAGACTCACAGTCAAAGTCAGAAGGTGGCCAGACCCAGACAAATGACAAGCTGCTTGGACAGATCCTTCAGCTAAACTGGGTGGCCCAGTCATCACACAGACCTCCCCTGATCTAAGGTCTGGAGTAACCCCAGCAACAGGTTTGTGTATTGCAGGCAGAGGCTGAGACCACGGGGGCTGCCTTTTGGGGTGCAAGGGTCGAGCCTACCAAGGTTGGTATTTGGGGGTCCAAGGGCTGCACCCCACAGGGGCTGTCATTCAGGGGTGCCACTGACACACGAAGAGCAGTGTCCATTACATCAAAGAGCAGGACGCCCAGATACGCAGTGCAGGGAGCAAGGCTGAGCTCTGTGTTGCTGACAGTACAGGGCTACCAAAACCAGGCAGAAGCCTGAGTGCAGAGCTCTGACAGAGATGCCCTGGCCCTTGCCAGATTACATCACTGAGAGCACCAGCACCTGGCAGACATCACCCCCCCATTGACCCCTGTTACTGGGGAATGCAACCAAATGCATTTGCATTGTAGTAACAGGTGATGTAGTAAATATAAGGCATAACTGGGTGGGAATCCTTGGGGAAAAAAAAGAACCTTAACAATAAAAAAGGGTGTTTTTTCTGAAGCCCAGGTCTGGGGAGAGCTCATGGTCTGCAAGCTCTCACTGCAGCCAGCAGCAGGAAAACACCCACTGGAGCATGACAAAAAGGCTGGCAGCTCCAGCCTGTCAAACAAAGCAGAGGGTTTTTAATAGGACCAAAGCAAAGGAAGTGAAGATCATGGCTAGAAGGAAGGATAAAGAAAACCCTTTGGTCTATAGAGAAACAGGCTCTTTACTCAGATGTCTGCAGGGAGACAGTGTCGTGACACTGCTGACCTGACTTTGTGGAGTTCCTTTCTCCCATGTGTGGGTTTGATGCTGTTTTCATGTTGTTCCTTAGGACACAGTGCTTCATCCTGCCTGCTTCAGTTTTAAAAGTTTTCTAGTTTATAATCCATTTCTCTTCAAGATGTGAAAAATTTGGAGGTGGTCATCCAATATTACACCCCTTCTGCTCCCCATTCTCCACAGTGAGTAAATTACCACCTGTAGTAAGCTTCTCAATGAGACACCAACACCATCCACTTGTCTAATACTGTGTTGTGCCTAATACCTGTTTTTTAACCCCTCCCTTGCCTGAAGCAAGCAGTGTGTGCTGCATAATGCTACCCCAGCTGCCTGGCTGCCCCGGCCCCATGAGCAGCATTCTGTTTTGCTTGAATTCAGCCTTTAAGTTTCTGACCTTGGAGCATGATGTAAGTGAGGCACTAGAAAGACAGGGCAGCATCTTCCTAGCTCCTTGCCTACAGCTTTTCAAGCTGGTGTGGTTGTTTTCATCACTTCCTATTAGACAATGGAGTGTTTTCCACTTTCCCTGGATTTCCCCCCAGTCAGATCCAGCCACCTGTGTCTCTGTGCTAAGGCAGCAGTCTCCTGCCCCTGAGGACAGCCCTGTCCATGATGCTGGCAGGATGGGACTCATTTTCCACCTTGCTGCGTGCTGGAAATGCAGCTCCTTGGTCAGATGCCAAGCAAAGGCAGTCTGCATCACCTGGCAAAGGGCAGGATCTGTCACACTGGGGCTCTGGTCCTCTTCAAACCCCTCCACACGCTCACTGCTAGCACCAGGCAAATCCTGCCAGTGGCTGCCCCAGTCAGGTGAGTGTGACCACAGCAATGATGTCTTAGTAGGTCCTTTCACAGAAACAATGGCGTGGCACTCTTGGATATTATTTGAAGCTTTCCCTCAAAGCCCCACAGAGCACAGGGGTATTTCCCAGGATCTTTGAACAGTGGGCTTTAGTGAGGCAAAAGCCCAGCTTTTAACAAAGCAACACATGGGCACGACTGCGTGAAAATGTAAAATCTTCCCCTTTCCCTTGAAAACAAAAGTTGCTTTGCACATGTTACTCCAAATAATAGAAGGGATTTAGGAAGACTAGCATTAAGTAATTTTTTTTCAGTCATTGAATATGTTTTAATCCTTATTAGGCTTTAATAGTTGCGTCCCAGTGAACTCATGGAAGGATAGGTGAAATTAAAGCTCTGTCCTGCACAGCCTGCCATGCATACATAGCTGTGCAACTGCTCTTGAGAGGGAAGCAGAAATATGGCTTTTTAAAGGAAAGCTCAACAACACAAAATACTTTTACAAAACTGAAGATGAGTGTTGCTTCCAAGCAGCATCAGACAAAAGCAAAAGCTTTCTTCATTTCTTATTGCACTAAGCACATGGCTGCAATGTACAGTTCCTTGACTTTGTTCATTTTTCAACCCAAATGTGATCCTGCTTTAAAGCACAGTGATTTCATCAGGTAAGAAAAAACCTATTCAACTGCCTGTGTGTTTGATCAGTGTTTGTGTTCCTCGTGCTGTATTGTATTTATTCAGTCTTTCCACTGAAGAATCAGTGTTGTTCAAATTACCACTGCTCAACTGGCCATAACTCCCTGGTCTTTACTGCTTTAAGCTGGTTATCTAATACTGCTGATTTTGACCACTATTTCCCAGAGTGCTAAATTGGACATGCAGATGTCACCATGACAGGCTCTTCTCCCAGTCATTGCTGAAATCCCCCACCCAACCCACTGCAGAGGTTTGTGGTGCTGCCTCTTGGACATGTGGCATAAATGGAAGTGGCACCATCACTGTGACATGCTTGTTACTTCAGGCAGTAGCCTTGTGAAGGTCTGGGTGTTTGGATGGTTTGTCATGTCTCTTTAAGGACATTATTCCTGAAATTGCCCCTCCTCCAATCAATAGAAGACTCCATATAATTGTTTAAGCATATTAAGAAAAATGTGATTTACTCCAGGAATCTTTTATTGCTTTTCATTATAAGCCACTGAATCTAATATACAAAGAAGAACACTTTAATTATAAGTGCACAAAAGAAGATCTACTCTATGTTCCCACTAAGCAACTATCAGCAACAGGCACCATCTCCACCTAATGCAGTTACAAAACCTAATCATGTTTAGTGTTTCTAATGTAAACACTGGGTAACGATATTACAGAGCCCCTGAGAGAAACTGGCATCAGATTAACATGTAAGGTATTGTGGTATCTGTTCTCAGCTGTTTTTCCTGCCCTGAGGAAACTCATGAGACAGTGAAAATGTGGGCAGAGTTCAGATGATGGGCTGCTGATCTCCCTATCTCATCTTGAGCAGTTTCACTGAGCTCACATTAAGAAGAAAAACTTTAGAGAAAGTGTGAATTTCTCCACCAATTTCTCCACTGAGCAGAAACTGGGAACATGATTCACTTTCAAAGAAAATGGAAAACTTACTATTTCAGAGTTTGGACAACATATTCTGCTAATCCTCTTGACTCCAAGGTTAAGCCCAACCTGCTGTGAATTTCATTGAGGTTACCTGCAGATCTTAATTTCAATTACAGTTTTTTGCAATAATCATGGAGCACTAGTGCTCCCAGTGACACGCAGCGGTGGGAGATTGCACGCTGCAGAGGAAGGCAGAGACTGTAAACACGTTCACCTAATGTCACTGCCTTTGCCTCTTCTCTTGGTGACCCTTTGTGCCACAGAAGTTCTGACTTGGCTTTTAGGATTTCTTTTCCAGGTAGGAGAGGAGAGGACCTCCTGACTCATGCAGTCCACTGAAGGTATCTGCCTCACATAGACCATAAATTTTTCAGACTATGATTTCACATGAGCCAGGCCATTTGTCTGGCGATCTTCAGAGAAGGCTGTTCCACAGGCTTCTCTACTCCAGTGGTTAGAGATTTGCTTCTCATTCCCAGCCAAAATTTATTCATGGCTAGTTCATACCCATTTGTTCTTGTGCCAGCATTGTCCTTCAGTTTAAATAGCTTTTCTCCTTCCCTAGTGTTTACCCCCTCTGATGTATTTATAGACTACAACCATATCCCCTCTTGGCCTTTCTTTAGCTAGGCTAAACAGCCGAGTGCCTCTGGTCTCCTCTGAGAGCACAGGCTTTCCATGCCCTTATTTGGCTTAACAACCTTGCTCTGCAGCCACTGCAGCCCCAAATCCCTTCTCCTGAGCATGCTTTCCTGGCCACGTGCTACAGCAACCCAGGTGAGCCCTCGTATCTACAAGCCCTTGTGCAACTTGCTGTGTTGTCATTAATAACATTGCTGCTTCCCCCTCCTCAGCAGATGAAGCTCAGTAGGCTCATTAGGAAGCATAATTTGTCTTCTGCAGATCACATCATATTGTTGGTTTTCAGTTATCCTATGACTACGTAAGATCTTCAGGTCTTCCTCCCACTTCATAATTTCTGATTAAAAGCATTAATTCTTCTTACTGCTCCCTCAGAAACTGCATTTTGTAATAAGGAATTTAATCCTACTTCACTATTACAGTGCTAAAATCATCCCATTCTTCTTGTGCAGTAGCCTGACAGTCCAGCTGAGAGTGCATCTCACCTTGGTGTCATCAGCACTGTTCTGAGATTATGCATCATTGTTATTAAGGAAAATCTTAAACACAATCCATCCTCAGACTCATCTTTGAAGAACCCTCTAGCAACCACCTTCCACCTGAGATTTTCCTTTTCATTTCAACCCATGGTCCTTAAAGAGCAAATATATATCTGGCTCTGTCCAGCAGTTTCTTTGATTTTAGCCAAGTGGTTTTGACTTAACCTTTCTACATACACCTGTCTATCTAGTAGAAATTGCAGCTTCTGTGCTGGTTGGAAAGCCAGTGCAGACAGACATTCTACAGGCTTCCCATATAAGGTTAGTTCTGCCAAGAAACTTCAGTTCTAACCTCTAACATTTCTGCAACTTCAGACTGAGATCTCTGTTCAGCAGGACTTGCCAATTGTGGTGCTCAAGTCAGGGTGTAAGCAGACACGTTTTGCTCTGCTTCAGTCTCCCAGTGAGTTATGAAGCCAACTTAATTATTCAAATGACTAAACACATTATTCAGGCTTAGCACACTTTTTTTCATTGGAATTTGGAATGGGGTGAAAATTCTTTTGTGCTCTGGCCTGTGTTCCTCAGATCTTGGCCTGAGGGATAGCAAAAATGATATTTGTAACCTTTACATTCAAAATGTCTGAGACTATAAATATCTTGTAGTTCTAAAACAACATTCCTGCTAGTCTTTCAATTAATACTTCAAGACTTCTCCCCCAGCACCTCCCTGTGATTCCTCACAAAGATCTGACTCTGCTTTTCTTCTCTGGGCTGAAGAGTTTAAAGACTTCTGAAGGAGTTGGTGCTGACATCCCACAGACCAAAGAACAGGGCTACTTCTCTTTTAGATTCAAATAAATCAAGAGAGGACAAATAACTGAATATTTGGCTGCCCTTTTGATGACAGGAAAAAGGATCCTTGCCCTTCTTCCCTTGAACAGTTCAGGATTTGGATAAGTTATCAGCTAGTTCTTCTGAATGAGTTGCATAAATGAGAACTGAATGATTCTATCTTTATAAAGAAGAGGAAAAGCCTTCAGAAATATCAAAGCAGTCTAGTTAAGCCTGTTTCCTGCATTATAGTTTAACCTTTTTTAGTAACATTAGAGCATTCTCTGATCTGAAGAATAAGCTTTCACCTTTGCATATTGCAGCCTGGCTGACAAGCCTTCTCCTCATGTCTACATCTGAGATGTTGTAAAGCCAAGGACCAAGTGCTTCCATCACCCTCCAGAATTCCTACCCACTTGGTGGACAGTTGTCCTGGCTGCAGCTCTAAGAAAAATTGATTTGAGGATTTGTGTGCTGAGCCATCAGGCAGAAAAGGCTTTAATTTGGCATGAGGCTGAATTTTCCAGTTCTTTCCACAACGACAACAAATGATGTAATTCAATTTGACACTGGATGTTAAGCAAACTGAGACTGTGTTCTCCTCAAGCACTTCTGTGAAACTAGCTTCCAATATTACTGGTTTTGCCTGAAATCAGTTCCTGAATTTGGAGTTTGCTTAGTCACTCTCTAGACTCCAGAGATTGTATTGACTAGATTTCTGTATCTTGTATGGAAGCAGATAAATTCAGGTTTCTGAATCTGAAGTTAGGGGCTCCCCATTTTCCGTAGGTCAGTAATGTGGGCAGTTTGATATTCAAATGATCACTTTCTGAGCTGCTGTCAAAGGACATCACTTGGTAAAGATTGTTCCTAGGATCAAAGCATTTAGTGTGTACCTGCACACATCCTCTGACCTAGTTCAGCCCCCCTTGCTCTATTCAGGCAACACTGGGGGCTGTGAATTTCCAGCAGAGGATCCCTTCCACCAAGGTGTCTCCCTGCTGATCTGAAACTTGCAGAGGGAATGCTTTTGCTGCTCTCTGCCTCTCCTGTCAATGCAGGACACAGGCTGAGGATGAGCAGAGCCAGGCCCCTGGGTCCCCAGTGCATCCAGAGCTCCAAGATATTCCTGGAAGCTGCAGATCTCAAGCCACTGAACCAGACAGTGCAGAGTCACAGTGTGCAGCCAGGACACACAGTTTTCTTCCTCTCTCCTCCCCTCCCAGAGCATCATCTGTTGCTGAGAAAACTTGTATGTAGGAAGTATCTGAATCAAAAGCTTAGAGAGGGGACTGTGCCAGCCTGCAGCTGCTTAGCATCTCAAAGGGAAGACTAAATTCTTTGTATCTGGCAATCGAGATGCAGGCAGCCACTTTATTGACAGAATTAGTTCATATTCCAGTCCATCATGTTTACAGATAATGCACTCTGAGATTAACCTACTGTAGCAATTAATTTGCTAACCTAATTTTCAAAAATAAAAGCTCCAGTGAAGTGAGGCTTTATGGCACACTCTGTTTGATTTCCAGTGCTTCGGAGGGGCAGGCAAGAAAGCCCTCCCTCAGGTAACTGCTCCATGCTTCTGACCTCTTCCTCCAAAAGCAAATCTTCTAGGGAATGAAATAGAGTAGCACAAAAACTCCCCTCCCTCTGGGTACCAGCATCTGCTGCCACTTCACAGGTTA
The DNA here is from genome assembly GCA_013401355.1 of Ceyx cyanopectus. Classification (NCBI taxonomy): domain Eukaryota; kingdom Metazoa; phylum Chordata; class Aves; order Coraciiformes; family Alcedinidae; genus Ceyx; species Ceyx cyanopectus. Next base: position 42,442 of record VYZU01042546.1, read on the forward strand.
TGCAGAAGGTCACAGAGAGCAGTGCTTGGAGAAGCCCTTCGAGCAAAATCAGGAGAGCTGTCCTATGTCAGCAGACCTGCCTGCCCTTGCCCCCTGCCTCCCCATTTCTGCAGCAGTTCCTGATGCCCTCTTCTCTACATGACTTTCACAGAGCTGTGAGCACTGCCAACCCAAGTGCCTCTTCCTGGTGGCACAGAAGATGCAGATTCCCACAGGTTAATGCAGTTCAGCAGTAAGAAGTGGTATCAGAAGGAGGAAGGAGAGAGCAGACTGTGCATGGCAGTGCTGGGCAGACGTCTCGGGACTTTGTACCAGTTCTGGGCTGAGGGGTGTCTGAGCCCCCCATGGGGTGTGAGGTTGGGCATCACACTGGGTCAGATGGCATCTGGGAATTGCTCAATAGCAGCAAGTCTTCTGTGGCAGCAGTTTAGGGACAGACATTGCAGTTAGTAGGGAACCCCCAAGAGCTGCTTGTTTCAAGCTGGGTGGCAGCTTAGACCCCAGTAGAGGAACTGCTGAACTTGTCCATCTCACAGCCTCAGGAATGGCCAAGACCTGGGCAAAGAGGTGGCTTCATGTGCATGGAGTATCTGTGCTATGAGGCATCAGGTATTTTGTGTCCCCTGCCCCCCAGGGCACCACAGGTCTGAACAGGTAATTGATTTTCACTTATGATTCATAGTGGGACCAGAGTTTCTTATGCAATTTAACTGAACTAAATTTTTTATCTGGCCCTTTGGCAAGGATGGCATTGTTAGAAACTACAGGCATGAAGCTCACGTAATGTCTTCCTTTTTCTGCCTATTTTCAGGTCCTTTAAGTATTTCACCATGGACTCATTTAAAAGACAGGTATTTGTTTGGGTTTTTTTTATATATGAACCATGTCTAATTTTAGGCATTTGGGTGGAAAAATATGTTTTGTCTGGAGTCTTTGGTCAGTATGCACTTGGCCAATATCAGCTCATCTGCGTTATCCCCACCACCTCTATCTCAGCTTGTTTTGCCCCTTTGCTGTGATTTTTGTTTTGTTTAGCTTCATTTCAGGATTACCTCTTCTCTCCAGTTATATGTGCCTGAGGAGTGGTAGTGCCTGGTGGGATGCCAGGTGGAGAGGACTCTCCAAACCATGGTCCCTGGGCTGGGCAGTGTCAGTGGTGGCACTGGAGGCAGTAGGGCAGTGAGCACAGTCTGATGAGGGCAGTTTGTGAGGAGTCTCATCACTTTCAGTCACTTCTCCCTTGGCCAAGACAAGGAGGTCTCCAGACTCAGTGGTTTGGAATCCTCCCAAATAGCTGCTTGTAGCTGTTGGGCTTCCCTCTGGTGTAAGCAGCCATCACTTCACTGATCTAAGGGAGCTGCATGTTAGGAGAAGATCTGGCTCATTTCCGTCATGCTGCATCTCCACTTTCCACAAAAGCCTTTGCCAGCAATTGCTCCAGCCCATTGCCACAGAAAGAGACATTTTTCTTCCACCAGCTAAGAGTGAGTGTAGCATCTGAGCCACACCATGCTCTTACAAACGGTAATTTCACACAGTAAATGTGCCACATGCATAGGAAGAAATCATAATAGAGGCACGAGCACATGTGTCAAGGTTTTATTGCAAACTTCCAGCTCTGGGAAGGAGATGAGCAATCTTTATGTTGAATTAGAACTGAAGATACTTCCTCTTCCCTAAGCTAGTGTCTGTTACCATGGCCACAACCTTCAGCATTTTCTGTCTATTTTGCAGTCATTAATAGGAGTGAAAAAGCAGATGTTTAATTTCATTCTTCTTATTCCATTCACTAAGGTACAGTTGACATTTTAGGAGTCTTCAGTAAAAAATATATATATATATATCCTTTTTTTTGTTGTTTATCACTTTCCTATAGAAGAATGGCAGAAGGTGACTCATATATGCCAGTGGGCACTTTGCCTACAACTTCTAAGTAAAGGTGAGAGAACCAGTTACTCTACATCTTAAAGTTCAAGTATGAGGTAGGTGCTGGGTCCTGTTGAGACCGGTATGTAACTTCATTTATGCTGAGAAATGTGATAAAAAGGCAGCCTCTGATCTCTGAACACTTGAGCAGGGACTTTTGGCTGTTTGGCTTGAGAGCTTTTGGACAAAGGAACCATACTTTCTCATCTTGCTCTTACTTACCGTGTCTAAACTTATTGAATTTGTCTTGTTGCTCTGTGCTTGAGCTCTTCACCAAAGATTTGCTTGATGGACGAAGAGTTGGGAAGGTCAATGGCCTAGAGGAGTAGCTCCAGAGCTGTGAATACATCTCTGCATATTCAGGCTGCTCTCCCATTCCCTTCTATAGACATTTGCTCTAATCCAATGCTATTTAACTTACTCTTTACTCTTTTCTTGACTTGGAGCTGCTAAGTGTCACTTCTTTGGTGAGCTACAAGATGTCATTGCTCTGCTGTTGTTGCCTGGCTCTCCCTGCTGTTGGAGTTGCTCTGGCTAGTACTGCTAACTTGAAGCTGTTCCTGCACTGACCAGACCACAGTCCCAGCAGCAGTTGTGCTGATGGGTGTCATTGTAGAGATTTTGCAAACCAGGGCAAAGGACAGTGCTGTCTTCCCCTCAAAAGCAGAGAGCAGGCTAGGAAAGGAGATCCAGCATGGCATTCTCACTGAAACCCCAAATGGAAACAGAGATGTCAAAAGAGGGAAGTTAGGTCAGGGCCAGTGGTTGCAGCAAGTCCCACAATGACAGATGTGGTCACCGTGTAGCAGCTTTTCACAATCCCTGCTACACAGCCCTGAGAGGATCCCCACAGCCCAGCTGGCTCTGGGTGGGCAGGGAAGAGCTGACTGATGATGGACATGCCTCTCAGCGGGCTGGCTGCCCAGCAGTCCCTTCTGCTTTGACCTTGCCAATGTTGCCTGGCATGTTTTTGCCTTTATTTTTTGGCTATGCCATTATTTTGCTAAGTTGTGAACATTTTTGTTGCTGTAAGAGCTGCTTTTGTCTGTGTAGTCTGTGTAATTAAACACATCCACTCTCATTATTCCATACCTGCAGTACTCTATCCACTGTCCAAAACTCAAATCTTCCTACACATTTTCCCACTCACCTGTTCCCCAGAGGTAGTGACATCTCCCTGGTGGCAATGAGTTCAGCTAGTAGAGGGCTTGAGCTTTGGGCTTTAGGAACTAATTCTTTCTAAACAATAGTGTCATGCTGTGAACTTACTCTAAATAACTTGGTGAAAGCTGAATACCATGTTCCTTAGCCTGGCTGCATCGGTGTTAACAGAAATAATCTGCTACCTATACAGAGCAGAAACATCATCTCCCTGGAACAGGAGAGGAGGCAGGACAGGGTCCATTCAATGGGGAGCACATCTGTGGGTAATCCCTCACTCGAAGCACATTTTTAGTTTGCAGTTGTGGAAGAGAAGCAAGAGAGCAGCTTCCAACACCTGCTTCACACTCCGTGTGTATCTGATCAAAGCTCTCAGTGCAGCAGTGAACAAACCTGCAGAGCCAAGTCACACGAAGATGCTGTGCAGAGCAGCTCTGGTGGCTGACCTCAGATCTGTCCTGTCTAGCAGATCTGGAGGACCCATTGGAATCCCTCCTCAAAGCACTCACATCTCAGGCATCCCATCTCTGCAGCCTGCTCTCCATTCTAGTTTGGACTAACCTAAGTGGTAACCTGATCATGGGGTCTTGCTTTCTTAGCTGGAAAATGTGTCCATCATTCTATGTGATATAAGTTAATGCACACACATATATATTGTATATATGTAGTTCATGCATGTACATACATATAGGAAAAGATAAGGGTGAATTTTCAAAGTCAAATAGTTGGAAAAATAATCTATGCTTTCTTCTCTCTAATCTTGTAACTTGCACCTATTTTCACATACTTAGAGCATATCCATTAATGCAGTGTGATGTGCCTTTCTTTTATGCTTCATTGTTGTGACATCCCTTGGAAACTAGTTGCAGAAATTCAAGAGCGTGATCTCTGTGAATGAGGAATATCTCTTTGGAGAGGGAGAATTTACTTACAATTCAGAATCTGTGCACCCCAGGACTTCTATTCAGTGCTTCCTCAAATGCAGAGAGAGTCTGTGCTCACAGACAGATGGAACCTCCCCTGCATCACACCACAGCTCTCCCCCTGAGTAGCTGGAATGGTTCTGTGTGTGAGTGTAGACAGGGACTTGTGTGTCTTACTATCTCATCAAGTGTAACTTTGCCTGTGTAGCTGAGTATGGGCCTGTGGATATCTCAAGAAATATCTGGAGAGCTTCCAATCTCAAACAGTCTAATCTATGTGTCTCAGAAATAACAGGATGCACCCAGACATCCTTGTTCCGTGGTGATTGGAATGCACCTTTCAGTAGGCTCAGTGTGTTTCTAGATCATTTCATCAAGGAATCATGGTTTCCTCTGTGAATTTTAGACATTTTTCAGTCAAATTTTGATTAAATATCCTTGTGTTACCAGCTAGCTTTGTAAATGATTGGGTTTGGAATATATAAGTGCTGCAAAACTACCAGATGAAAAATGTGATTTCCCAAGTGGCCATTTAATAGAGACAAGAGATGTAATCTGCTAAAATAGACTTCTGCAGAAAAAAAAAATTAAATATATA
>VYZU01042547.1:0-60762 GCA_013401355.1 Ceyx cyanopectus
TATATTTGCCCTGGGTTGGTGATGGTATCATGGCCACAGCTACAGGTCTCTGTGAGTTTTGCTCTGTAGTTGCAATCAGTGGCTGGGAAACTGCTCAGATTTCCTCTGCTCAGTGATGAAAGGCTCAGCAGAGCAGGAATCTGAACCTTCAGCCTCTGAAAGGCTGAATTGGGGTTTGCACATCCTGAACTTCCAGTGCTGGCCGAGCTGGGGCTCATCTGAATAGGATTTTCAAAGGCATTCAGAACAGACCCAGGCCCTTTCCATGTCATCAAGTAAATGAAAACCACACATTTCCTGAAATTAAATCTTGATCCTGCAATAAGATCAAGAGAGACCAGACCTTTCCACTGCTGTGTGGTTCATGGAGGGGTCAGGGCTTTGTGAGTAAAGCCTGAGGCCCAGGGAGTCCTCAGACACTTTGATCATTACCTTGAAGGGCTAGAGATGAGAAAAAGGAGGATCAGAACCTCATCTGCCACCAAGCACTGTAAAAATCCATTTCCTGAATGCTCAGACCTGAAATTAATCTTCAATTAATGAGTGACTGCATGGGATACTGGGTTATCAAGAATCAGGAATTTGAGAGAGATTTATCCAGTGACTGAAATGCATCGGGAGTGTCACCTCTGTTTTGTTGAAATAGAAACAATAATAATAATAGTAATAATAAAATAATAAAAAATATAATAATAATAATAATAATAATAATAATAATAATAATAATAATAATAATAATAATAATAATAATAATAATAATAATAATAATAATAATAATAATAATAATAATAATAATAATAATAATAATAATAATAATAATAATAATAATAATAATAATAATAATAATAATAATAATAATAATAATAATAATAATAATAATAATAATAATAATAATAATAATAATAATAATAATAATAATAATAATAATAATAATAATAATAATAATAATAATAATAATAATAATAATAATAATAATAATAATAATAATAATAATAATAATGTACATTTCTTATTATTAATTTTGTGTATGTCTCACAGGCTTTTCAAGACTGGAAATACATTGAGCCTGTTCCACACACACCAAGTGTGCTGAAGCACAGGCTGCTTCATTAGGAAAGCACCAAAGCAACAAGACTGCCAGCACAGACTGATCCATTTCTGGGGGGATGCATCTCTGCAGAGCTCCCAGCTTGCCTGCCTCCCTCCCAAAGCTAGGAGCAGACAGACAGACAGACAGACAGACAGACAGACAGACAGACAGACAGACAGACAGACAGACAGTCTTCTCACTATCCATAAAACTCCCTTGGCTCTACTGCCCACAGTGCCCAGCACATCATCAGCCCCCCCTGCAAACACACACTCCCTGTTTCCATCATAACTGCCCTGTTTCAGGGATCATCTCCTGATCTGTTTTCTTCCTAGACCTGTTTTTTTTTCTTTTTTTTTAACTAAGAGGCAGACTCAAATTTTGTTTTCTATTTTAAATGTAAAGCTAATTAGGCAGTGGCAGCTCAAATCAATCAGCTGGCACCTCTTCAGCTCAGTATGTTAACTGTTTTTAAACTCTGTCAACCCTTTAAACCATTTTAAGAGCTTAATGCAACCTGGAAATCCTTATAAATTTACTTTCTCATGCTAAATTAAAGCAGAAGGTTTCCACCTGGGTTCTCCAATTACTTCAATGCTTGGGACTTTCTATCAGCTCTGGTTTCTGTCACTGGTGCTCAGCCAGTCCCTGGAGAAGTTCACTGAAAATTCCTTCAGAACATTGTTTCTGCTGGAGGCAAACCACAGACCTGGAAGCAAGAAGCCTGCCTCGGTGATCATGATCCCCTTAACCAACTTGGGGTGATGGGAGTTAGCAGGCAAAGCAGCTGAGATGCTGGAGCAACAACAACCTGGCCCCTTCTGCTTGACCCCCACCCTGCAGAGATTTGTCCCCATCCAGCAGCTCCCCTCTCAGGCTGCTCTTCTCCAGGCTGAACAGCCCCAGGGCTCTCAGCCTTTCCTCCCCACAGAGATGCTGCAGCCCCTTCATCATCCTCACAACCTCCCTTGGACTCTCTCCAGTGTTCTCCTGTCCCTCTGGAACTCCCTCCAAATCCTTTCCACAACACTTTGTGTTTCTGCCTGCTGAGAGTGTGCGTGCAGATGCAACAGGCTAATTTCTCCCTCCATCTCCAAGTCCCCATCAATCCCAGGGTTTCTCTAGGAGGGAGGACAGAAGATGACAGGTTATTATTATGTCTGAACACTCAGGCTCCTGGATGCAGATGCTCAGAGCTGCAACCCTTGAGTCAATCCCCTTGCAGCACATTCTGCCCCTCAGCTCAATCTGCTTCAGTTCCAAACCAGACTTTCTGCTCTGGAGACTCTCCCATGGCAGAAACAAGTCAATCCTCCACCTTTCCCAGCAGGAAAACCCCTGATCCTTGGCAGTGGAAGGGCAGCCTTCACTGCACAGCCTATCCCCTCCAAGGATGCAGCACAGGCAGGAGTGGCTACACCCTTCAGAGAGCTCTGCAGATGTGTCCTGGCTTTGCTCTCCCCCATCCCAGTAACTGCACACTCATTGCTGGGATTCTCCTGCTTTCCCTGCTCCTGATAACTTCAGGCTGAAAGCTACAGATGGAACCACACAGTCTCCTTTGCACTGAGGCAGCAAAGTGGCACTGTGTTGCCTGGTGACCAGCAGCACTCCCCTCCACCCTCTTCTCCCTCAATGAGGCTTTTGCCATGGCAAGTGAGTATTTTAGTGCTGGGGAATTGGGTTTTATTGGGTGGCAGCTTCCTAACAGCATTGGAGAGATCCATAAAACACAACTCCAGACGCCTGCTTGCCAAACTGCTTTCTGAGCCTCTTAATGTTTCCATTTATGCAATACAATCCGATTTTAGGTGGCATTTTACAGCTCTAGGAAAAACACTTTCCAGCCAAGCACATTCTAATATATATATTGGGCTTCCATGAATACACACAGGAGGCAATTCCATGTCTAGCCAAAGGATTGCTCTTTTCCTTCTCTGCTAACAGCCCTGGTTTGTATTTCACCTGCAGATCAGTCATCTTGCCACCACACAGTTAAATAATTAGTGAGGTTGTTTCATCAGAGGGTGGTAACAGCTCCTGTGGCCTCCAACCTGTGTGTCAAGAGCTGCAGGGCTGCCAGCACCCAGCTCAGAACCTCAGGGCTGGCTCCAATGCACACAGCAGGCTTCAAAACAGCAAAAACTTGAAAGATTAAAAAAAAAAAGTGATAAAAGTGATGGGACATGTTTCTTTTTTCTCCTTGATTCACTCATTTCTTCCATCAGTAGATGGAAAAAGGCAGCAATTAGAAATACACCATCATATTTCCAAGTGTAAGATGTCAGTCACAAAAAAATACAGTTTGTGTTTCTCATAAACTCCAGAAAGTACTGTAAAAAAACCCAATAAATGAGTTGATTCACCTGTGGATGACACAGCAATAAAATTCTTCTGCCACTTAAATAAATCAACTTTCCTGTGGCACCACACGATCCTGCACCATCTCTGAGCTACCAGCCTACAGCTGACCCTCCACTCTGCCTCCCTTGGCACTGGCATCTCTGAACCAACCACCCACCAGCCTCCTGAAGTTTCATTTCTGACAGGGATGTTAAAAACTATGTCAAAAACATCCCCTGGCAATGACGACTCAAGTTCACCAAGTGAATTCTGGCATTTTCCTGGGCTCTCTGGAGCAGGTTCAAATATTGACTTAAACAGGGCTGCACGAGACACTCTCAGGCACAATGAGCAGGAGATTAAATGTGCAAATATTCCATATTTGAATAAATGAAGCAAATATTCCATAAGAGAACCCCAGAGAAATACCAGGCCCCTGCACAGACCATGCTGTCTAACAGTAAGAGCATTAAAAACTTGGAATGTTGCAGCAGACAAACACTCTCTCTCGTGAAAAATAAATATCATCTCTTGTAAGAACAGCCTCAGAAAACTCCAAAACAAACAAAAAACCCACAAGTAGAAAAAAAATCCAGCCTTTGGGATTTGGTTATGAAGTTATATTGACTCCAGCCCTTTCTGAACAGGGCTTTGGTTTCCCATTTTAAAAGGCTCTAATTCCCAGTTTCATAAGTGACTTTTTATTTCCTTTTTTAATATGACTGCTTTCTAATTCAGTTGAGCACATCTCCAGCTAAGAAGAAACCACAGCAGGATTGTTCTTGCTGCAGCTGGCAAGGGGGGCAGCCACAGCTGAGCTCTGGAGCAGCCAAAAGGATCCTGTCCAAGGCACAAGTGAATGTGCAAGGTCTCAAGGAGGGTGATGAAGGGTTTTTAGAGTCTGGGCAGAAAGGAAGGGCCAGCAGCACAGGAAAAGCCACAGAGGTGACAGAGCTTCCCTACCAGGGACATCTAACAGCAGGAGATGGAGAGTTTGGGCAGTTCTTGGTAAAGCAGCAAGGCACCTCCAGCTGGAGAGAGGGTGAGGGATGGAGCCATCCAGCTGCATCTCTGCCTTCTGAGCTGGCCACAGCAGGGACAGCTGCCCATGACATGTTGCCATGGGTTGCACATTTATGGTCTTGGCTTTCAATAAAGGGATGGAGAATATTCTTTATCAAGACTTGCTTGGATTTATAAATACCAAAGGGTTGGAATAATAAAGTGGATTAGGGTATTTTTTGACTGTAAGCCCCACCTGGAATGTCTCCAGGGGTGGGGCCTCCCTGGGCAACCTGGGCCAGTGACCACCACTCTGCTGGGAAAGAACTTCTGCCTTAGTTCTCATCTCCAGCCACTCCTTGCTCCTTCCAAACCATTGCCCCTTGGCCTTTCACTCCAGGCCTTTGGAAACAGCCCCTCTGCAGGCTTTGGAGCAGCTCCCTTCTGGCCCTGGCAGGTGCTCTAAGGTCTCCTGGGGCCTTCTCTTCTGCAGGCTGCACAATCCCAGCTCCCTCAGCCTGTCCTGAGCATCTCTGTGGCCTCCTCTGGCCCTCCTCCATCAGGATTGATGCAGGGAGGATGAGGAGTTGTTTATTGCAGAATTTTCCATGCTTTCACTCTGTTTTATTGTATTGAGCAGTGCAGCTGCACACAGGGCAGAATCACTTTGAGAAGATTCCTCACGTTCAGGGTGCTTGGAATGGTGGAGCTGCAGCTTCCAGCATTCCCTTTGCCATTCCCTAAGTGTCTCTAAAGTTGTGCAATCACACACTGACCCCTCATCTCCCTGTCAGAACCCAGCCAAGTGTCTCCCAAGCAGAAGTGGGTAGAAAAGTCCTGGCTACTACATTTTCAATCCTGCTGCTCCTCTGCCTCTCAAGCCAAGCCCACAGAGCTCTGAACCTCTTCATGCTGACATCATTGTACTGATTAACTCATTCCCTTTAGCTCTTGTTTTCCCTTCTTTTTATCTTCATTTTTTTTCTTCCTTCTCAAAATTCTCCCTTGTCTGGGCTACTCCACTGTGAATTCTTCTGACTCCAAATATTTATGGCTTCAAATATTCACTGGCATGCAGCACTACAGGCCATATCCAGGACTTTCCAGCAGCTGGAACTGGGCTTGTTACACTAATGCAGGGATTCCCAGTACCTTTGTAGTCAAAGCTTGCTTGAGCTAGCTGGAAATTACCTGTGTCCCACTGGTGTAAGCTCTTCATCCTCTGCTCAAATAGCTCAGGGCTGCAGACAGCTCCTAATCTCCCACCCCCTGCAGAGCAGCTCCTCCTTCTTCACCTCTATGACTCTTTCCAGCACCTCCAGCAGGGAGAACCAACACAGAGGTGACTCTGGGCATCAAACACTCTGGGTTTGGAGAGGGCAGGGGGGCAATGAAACCTCTTTTGGAGTAGCTCCCAGGGAAAACCACAGCACCCTGCAATGGAAAACCCTCCACAGCAAGCACAGCCAAGTCCTGGGCACTCCAGAGATTCCCAGCAGCTCTGCAGCTAGTTAGTGAAAAGGAACAAGATGTGGTTGAGCAATGCCATGCTTTTATTGGTAAGGATGCTGAGCTATTTTGCTCCAGTTGAGTTTCCCCGTTTCACCTGCAGGTTCCATGATATCCCACTGCCTTCACTCCCCATCCTCATTCAACATTATATATAAACAAATATTAAAAAAACATATAATTACATAAGTATATATAAATATTAAAATATATAAAATATCTTTAAAATCTATATATAAATATATATATATTTACATAAGAAGTAAAAATAGAAACATATATTTTTATTTATTTTTTTTTTACTTCAAGCTGATTTCCTGTTCAGAGAAAGGCTTTTTACAGTTGTCACTTCAGGCAGACCAAATTACCTTTCTCACAGCCAGAGTCAGTAGGAAATGAGGCATTATTCCTGCTACTAGTTTCTGTAGGAAAAACACCCTTTTGCCTTATTCCTCTAAAGGAACAATATTTGCCATGAAAGAAAAACAGATTACAAGCAAGAAAATGCAGGAAAAAGGGAAGCTTCTAGCATGAGCTACTTGGCAAGGAATCAAACCAGTGTCTAAGAAATTGCCTCTGTCCTTTCTTCCCTTAGAAAGCAGCTGGATATCTTTTCAGAGCCTCAGTGGGAATCTTCAGCAGAATTCTCCTTGAGAAAATACTAAAGCAACACCTGAGGGTGGGGGACACAGGCCAAAGAGGGATGGGATGGGAGGGGGGAGACAGGCCAAGGAGGGATGGGATGGGAGGGGGGAGACAGGCCAAGGCGGGATGGGATGGGAGGGGGGAGACAGGCCAAGGCCAGGGCCCCATCTCTGCTGCTTGAACCCCAATCTCCTCTGGACTCCTGGCACTGGTTTTGCTTTGACCCTCGTAGCACAAAGGCCACTGGTTTGGACCAAGCCACCCCCTCAGTGCAGTGTGACGTGAACTAGAGCTCCACTAAGAGCCAGTGTTCAGGGTTTAAAGGCCACTGCCCAACGGGTGACTTGGTTTGCTGCTTTTCAGGCTTACTTTGGAAGGATTTGGGAACTCCAGGTTGGAAGTGGAAGCACCTGATAGTTCAACACTGCCTGATAGTTCAATATTTGTTGCTGCAGCTCTTCTGGCCGTGCCCTGTCAGGGTACCCTCCTTCCTCTCAGCAGAGGAGGAGGAGGAGAAGAGCAGTGCCAGCTTCCCAAACCCCACTCCCCAACAGCTCCGGAGGCAGCTGCTTGACAGATGGGTGCCAGAGCACCCTGTGCTGTACCCAGCACCCAACCTACACCTCACCATCACCTCTTATCTGCCTCCACACCACCCCAAACTAATTCCACAAGGTCCTAGTGGATTTGTAGCAAGCAGCAGTCTGTCCTTCCCTCACAGCAATAACTCAGAGCTACCTGGGGACAGTTTGACACCCCAAGGGGAAAGCTGTTGCTCAAGCAAGTCACAAGGAGTCTCATTTCAATACCCACTTGCAGGGTGGCTCATCTTTCTTGGATTGCCATCACAGAGTTTATTGCCTAAATCAATTTTTATTAGTGCTCAAGGAAACAACACCAAAATCAAACAGAAATACCTTGAAAACACAGCTTACTATGGAATGTGAAAAATAACTTTGAATTATTAGCTAAGTCAACCTAATAAGGAAAAGCCCCAACTGGATATACATCCATTTGCTGTTGTTTAGCTACCCATGGATGCAAATAATTTATCTTTAGTGTTCAGAGATTTAAAAGAAAATAGATCATTGCTTGCTATGGGGACAGATGTTTACTTTCTTCTAAATGAAAAAAGCTAGAACCAAGACCTTATGTTACACTCAGCATCCAAACATCCATCCCAGCCCTGTCACAGAACTGCTGTGGCTAGAAAAGCTCTTTAAGATCAAGTCCAACCATTATCTAACTCTTCCAGGGCCACTACTTGAGCACCACATCTGGATGGCTTTAAATCCATCCAGGGATGGAGACTCAACCACTTCCCTGTTCCACTCTCTAACTGGATAACCCCTTGGTAGAGAAGAATTCCCCTCATGTCCAACCTAAACCTTCCCTGGAACAACTTCAGCCTGTTTCCTCTTGTCCTGTCACTGTGAGCAGAGCCCAGCAGCCACCTCACTGCACCCTCCCCTCAGGCAGCTGCAGAGAGCAATGAGGTCTCCCCTCAGCCTCCTTTGCTCCAGACTAAGCAGCCCCAGCTCCCTCAGCTGCTCCTCACAGGACTTGTTCTCCAGACCCCTCCCCAGCTTCCTTGCCCTTCTCTGGACTCATTCCAGCCCCTCCATGTCTTTCTGACCCTGTGCTGCCCAAACCTGCCCCCAGTGCTCCAGCTGCAGCCTGCCCAGTGCCCAGCATAGGGGCACCATCCCTGCCCTGCTCCTGTTGGGGACACTGTTCCTGAGCCAGCCCAGGCTGCCCTTGGCCTTCTTGTCCCCCAGGGCACAGCTGGCTCATTTTTTCCCCAGTTCTCCAAGTTTTGTTTGGTTTTTTGCATTGCTCAGGTTTCTAATGCATGGCTGCACATTTTGTTTCCCTCCCAGAACAAAGCGGGCTTGCTTGTTGAAAGACAAAGAGCATACAAATGTGGTTGTACAAGTCAGGGCACCTGTCAAACATTTAAAGAGCAGCATAACACAAAGCAGGTACCATGACAAGCTGCCAAACTTGCCCTGCAAGCACCACCAATGATTTATTTATAACTACAGCTCATCTCCCTCAAGTGGTTGAGCTGTTGGTCTAGTGGCTGCATTATAACAAGCACTTTCTCTTCCCACCATCCCTGTTACAAGGGGCTGTTCTCACACTGAGGGTCCAATTCTGCATGTGACAGGGAGAGAAAAGCACCACAGACAAGGAGTGCACTTGATACAGCCAAGAGGAGCAGAAGGTGCTCTGAGAAAGAGGCACAAAATACTCTGGGCTATGTCCCCATACATTCTCTAGAGTGCCTAAGACATGATCAAAACCCACAGCACCCTTTCTGATGGCTGGAATGTTCTTTAGCACTAAAAATAATGAAGTAAATAATGAACTCTGTGCTCTGGGAACCTTCTGCTGAAGCATTTCATCTCCTTGCCCCATTTGAGACCAGTAGTGCTAAAGTGCTGCCATTCCCCAAGACATTAGATCAAGCTCCTTCTGTTTGACAGAGAGCTGAGATTTCCAAACTGCATTTGGCAGCTCTGCTGAGCACCTTCTAGTTTTTCTGAAGAGAAACAAAGATGAAAAACAAACCTCATTGAAGTTCCCCAACCTGTGAGCTGAGCTCCTCTGATGTTCCCTATGCCTGACCATAACCCTTTCCATGGGCCTGAGCTGCCCATGGGCAAGCTGCTCTAAAGCTGGCTCTGCAACCTTCACCCAGCTCCCTCTAATTGATCCTGCTCCAAGTTCAGCTCTCTGCTGACTACAGCAGCAAATCCTGATCATTCCCACATTAATTAACACCTACAACATTAAGCAAGTCTACAGCAGTCAACCCATAGAAATAAGCTGTTCAAGCCTGGATTGCTCCAACAGCTTCAAATCCTTGTGCTACAGCAACTGAAAACAACCCCGTGCTTCTGACTGTTCCTACACCTCATTAACTCCTCAATCCTCTGGGTCACTTTCTTGCCATCAAGAAACAGATTTGTTCAGCTGTCAGTGCTTCCTAAAGCACCTGGGAAATTCAGTATCAAACCCAACTAAGCCTAAAATAGTTATTCCCTGCTAATATTCCCTATTAATTACTTAATTGCAGAGTACCAAGCAACCTGGGTCATGTGCAATCTAAGGTTTTTGAGGGTCTTGACTAGAAATATTAATATTTCTAAATAATAAATATGCAAGATAGTATATATTATATAATAAATATATAAATATTGATTAAGTCATGGTCAGACTTCATAGCTAAGCAGTTTAAAGCACTAAAATAGTGTATTGAGAGTCAATCAGTGTCACATAGCACTTCCCTAGCTCCTTCAACTTTACTCCTTTTCAAAGCTACACTGAAGGTAGATTCATTATTTGCACACATCTGGAACTTGACATTTTACCAGGGATTTCACAGTTGATGGAAAATTTATACTTCTAATTGAAAATGAAGGAAAAGGGAAGAACAAAGCCACTGTGTTCCAGAGATTCCACTCCCATGAAATCTCTACATGGAAACACATTTAACACCAGATTCCAGTAAATAACTTTGCTCTTTCTCCACGACCCAGCACCAACTGGATCTGTTCTAAGCCAAGGCAAGAAGAGGAGTAACTTTGGGGGTGATTTTATTTGACAGAGAGAAAAATCCCCTTACTAGGCAGTCAGAAGTTAAACGTGCCACTGAAGTTTCATGCAAAATGAGACCACCAGAAGATTTTGTCAAATATTAATATACCCTAGAAGCTTGTCCATGTAATGGCAGTTTCTCTGATGGCATTAAGAGCCATCTAACAGTCCTACTCTGACCCTGGGTAATGGCTTGGAAGAGGCTGTATGGGAGGACTGGGTTGATGTGGAAATGGTTGGTTGCACTGGTCTCATTTTCACACACAGCCCCCAGGGTAAGAGCTGTGTGTGTTTTGGATCAGATCTCTTCTTGAAATCCACTGAGCTAGAGAAACTGAAGTTTTTTCTCTACAGCTATCACTGAAATAATTAATCAGTACCCCCCCCCCCCCCCCCCCCCCAACAGCTAGAACAGGAAGAAGATGCTCCTATGGCTAAAGGAGCTGTGAAGTTTGAGTGTTTCACTCTTCACCCTGACAGGCAGTCATTAGCAGCACAAGGCTGGGAGACACAGGTACCTCCTGGGGAAGAATTAAAGTAGATATTGTAAACAAAAAGGTGTATTTCAAAACAATGGAAGATGCCATCAGAGTAGCCTTGAAGCAACTCGAGAAATATGAAGCTGTGGAAGGATAAACCTTCCAGAGAGAGCAGCACTTGAAGTGACACCAGGCACTGACAGTATTCCCTATCCACAGGAGCCCACACAAGCCAGACACTGCATTGTAAACACGTGGGATGCAACACAGCAAATCAAAGAACCACAGACTGGCAGGGGTTTGAAAGGGACCTCAAAAGACCAGAGTCCAACCCTCTGCCAGAGCAGGAGCACCCAGGGCAGCCCACACAGGAACAGATCCAGGTGGAGTTAGAAAGTCTCCAGAGCAGGAGACTCCACAGCCTCCCTGGGCAGCCTGGGCCAGGCTCTGGCACCCTCACAGGGAAGAACACCTATCCTGGTTTGGGTGAGAGCAGCAGTGACTGTGTCAGTGCTTTCCCTGCCCAGCTCAGCTCTTCTCCCCCTGCCCTGGCTGCAGCAGCAGCTGGTGGCACAGGCAGCAGCTCCCAGCACTGACAACACCCCGTGGGCAGAGGCAGCACCCAGGGGGTGCAGCCCAAGGGCACTGCTGGGGCTTGTGCCCTACTCTGGGGGGGAGGGGGGGCAGAAAATGAAAGACCAAAGCTGTAGGGAGGGGACAGGACAGGGGACCCCAGACTATCCAGCCAGGGACCCCAGCCCATGGGTGGCATGGGCAGGGTAAAGCTGAGGGGCAGGAGGGGCACCTGGCTTGGCTCAGCTCAGTTCAGATCCTCTTCCAGTTTCCTTCTTGGATGGCACCCAAGGGGGACTCTGTTCTGCCTCTGATCCCAGTCTGTGTGTTCCTGGATCCAGCACCAGAACCCAGCTCCTGAACACAGCTCCCAGCTGCTGCTGGGCCCAGCCTGGGACTCTCCCACAGTACCAGTGATGACAGTGACATAATTACCCTCAGGGGCTTGGGTTCCATACTGGTTTTGTCCATATTGTACAATATCCCATTTTTATTATTTTCATTAAAGGTGCTTTAGTTTCTTTTCCACTGAGTCTCTCTCCCTCATTCCCTTTCTATTCCCCTCTGAGAAGGGGGGTGAACAGAGAGTGCCTTTTCTAGATCTGAAGGGGCCACCCTGACCCCAAACCCTGCCAACATGTTAAACTGATTTTTCTTCTGGCTTTTGCTGTGCTGGTTCACAGCCAGCATGGATTCTACAGGCTAAAAGGGTGTATGTCTTTCTGGGGACAACTCACTGTGGACAGTGCTTGGAGATTAATGCCACACCAGACACAGGGAACAGCTTCTGGGACACAGCTCATCTCATGGGAATGCTCTGCTTGCAAGAGAGGTGTCACGTGGACACTTAAAGATGGGTTATAACTATTTCAGAAGCAGCCACAAACAAACACAGAAGCCCAAGCTGGCCTGGCCCTTTAGGGAAAAGATCCCCATGGAGATACAACTCTTGGTAAATCAAAGTCACTATTTTGAAGTGTACCCTGCTTACCAACATCAGTGAATTGACTCCTTTGGCAAGGAGATGAGAAGACAAACTAGTAGGACTAGAGAAAACAGACACAAGGCAGGGAGACAGGACAGTCTAGCACTGGGTTTATCCCATATGTTCACTTTCCAGACTCAGCTGATGGAAGTAAAAAGTGACAATATAAGCAAAGAATAATTACACACTCCTCAGCAAACCTCAGATGTCTAAAGCCTTCCAGGTTTATCTCCCCACAGAGTGAAAAAAATTGTTGCTGTTGTAGCACTTCAGCCCAATTTCATCATGAGAAAGCTGCAGGCAGAGCTTTCACTGGCACTAACACACCCAGAGAGCAGAGCATTATGTGACTGCAAGGTCTGAGTCCTTACTCTGAGTTGTTACCAAGTCTTCAGGTATTAAGACCTCTGAAAAAAAATTATGCAAATCCAGTCAGCTGAGAACTGTGACATTAAATCAAAAGGTGCAACAAAGTTTACTGAGAATCTGTTAGGAAACCTTGGCAGGGTTTAGGGTCAGGGCAGCCCCAGACTCATAACAGCTGCTCTCTTTTCATCCCCTCCCTCCTCCACAGGGAAAAGGAATAAGGGAGAGAGACTTAGCCATTACAAAAGGAAACTAGAACTGTTTTAATGAAAATAATAATAATGGAATGTACACAAATAAGTACAAATCCAGCAGGGAACCCAAGCTCTGCTGGCAATGGCAGCAGCATCACTGGTACTGTGGAGTTGGCACAGGGACAGTCCCAGCCTGGGCCCCACAGCAGCCAGGAGCTGTGTTCAGGAGCTGGGTTCTGGCACCGGGGTCAGGAGCAGAGCCATGGGGATGGGAGGCAGGATGGACAGAGTCTCCTTGGGGCTCTGAGGGGCAGAACCCCCCCAAGAGAGGAAGAACATTAACAAAAGACCCAAACCAAGGGCCTAGCTGGGCCTAGTCTAGAGACCCTCTGGATCCCGGAGCTTTCTACACTGGATATTCCATCTATGGGCTGGAACACCTGCCTGGTCAGTTTGGGGTCCCCTGTCCTGGCTGCTCCTCCCTGCAGGTGCCTCCGTTCACTTTCTGCACCCCCCAGGGTGGTAGCCAAGATCCAGCAGTGGCCTTGGTCTGCACCCCAACCCTTGGCAGTGACTCTACCCATGGGTGTTCTCCCTGTTGGCAGCAGCCACTGTCTGCAGAACCTGCTGCTGACTGCAGACAGGGCAGGGAGTGAGAAACCTGAGCTGAAAGGTAAATCACTGAGCAGAATTTGTTCAGTTCTCACTCAGACCAGGAAAAACCTCAAGGTAAATGCAAAAAAGATTCCCTATTCATGAATGAGTTTTGACAGTTAATTAATTATGTACCTCAAAGCACTGTACAAATGGAATAACCATATTTGTTTCCATAAGAAAATATAAACAAATATTCCACTTGGTGATCCTGAGCAACCCTGCTCAGATTGGTGGCAGATATTTCACTGGACATTCTCCCAGCCAAAGCTCTTTGCAGAGAAGGTGCTGCCGTCAGCTGCTCCAGCTTGAACCTTTTCTTGCTCTCCAAGATCTGCAAGAGCTTTATTGCATTATACAAATGAACAACTGAAGATTGCTAGATTTCCTAAACTAGAATAGCCAGCTGCAGAGATTCCAGTCGTTTTGAAAGACACTCATTTTACAATGGATGCTTTTTCCAAGCATCAAAGGCAAAGGGTAAAGACCATGGCTAAGCTTGCAAGAAGAAAGAAGAGCAAGGCTACAAAAAAGAGGTTAGAATCTCTGGAACAGTACTTGCCAGACCTCTTTATTTGCAGTCAAATTTTTCAATCAATCAGCTATGCTCCCAGAATAAAATAAAATAAAGGTAGTGCTCCCTTAGGCATCAAGCTACAAATGAGAAACACAGCCATAAAATCATATGTACTTCAAGGAGCACCTTCTGCACTCAGCTCATAGGTGAGCTGCTGCCCAAGCCACTGATAAATTCTCAGTGCTGCAGAACAAAGGGGAAAGGCTTGCCTTTACATCTTGATTTTTGCTCTTTTTTTTCGAGGGCATTAATTGCTCGGTTCTGTATTTTTAGAACATTGCTGGAAGAGAAAAGACCTGGGAGATGGTAGAAAAGAGAGAATATTCAAAGTAAACAAATAATTCAGCCCATGAAATAGGAAAAAAAAAAGGATCTACACATGTTCTGCCAGAAAGACAGAGTGGAAAAAGACATATCAGAGTAACAACACACTGAATAAAGCTGCTGAACAAGAGGCAGCAGGGACCTCTGACATTTTTCTCCCAGAAAAATGCACATACCAGCCAAACTCATCTGATCCCTTCAGCTGACAAAGCCTCTCAGCTCATCCTCCAGTATTTTTTCTGGAAGGGTAAGGATAGAGACGAGATTAGAGAAGAAACTGGGTGTATTTTCGAACACAACAGGATCCCACACCCTACCTTCGCTACCCAGGCCATAGGCAGTGCAACAAGCCAAAGGCAGTGACTAGAAGTATGAATTACAGAATCACACAGTTGACATGGTTGGCAAACACCTCCAAGGTTGCTGTGTCCAACCATCACCAAAAAAACCAACCCTCAAACCATCCAACCAACCCTCACCTCACCCTCACACTAGAGCATAGCCTGAGGTGCCTCATCTATATCTTTAATGTCTCCAGGGATGGCAACTCCACCTCCTCCCTGAGCAGCCTCTTCCAGCACCAGCTACACTTTCAGTAAAGAAATTCTTCCCAATAATTACTATTTCCCTTTATTCCATTTACCTCTGCTAATGTATTTTAGAAGGGCCAAGTATGATCTCCCAGTGAACAGCAGATAGGGTCTGAAGGTTCTTTGGGACATTTCCAGTCAGAAAACTTTTTCCTCACTCCTACTTGAATTGAGAAGCATGGGGAAGACCAGTCTGTCTCTCAGAGTATCTATAACAGATTAAACATGTTTGACACAAACCTTCACCCAAACTGAAGGACCAGAAGAACCCCAAGAGCCAGGTTGCTCTAAGATCAACCTCTCATTCCAGAATCTCTTTTGGTCAGAAGATCACATCAGCAGTGGCTCAAGAACATGTTGACACACTTCTAAAGGTTGAAATAAAAAATATTAATTTTAAAAAAGTCAGCCTCCAATCTCAATCAGCACTGGAGTAAAAAAATAAAGAAAATAAAGAATTATAAGTAAAAAAAATAAAAGCAGGTATTTTATGCTGCTGCAGAAGAAAGTGAGCTGCCTCACCACACTGAGATGGGCTCACTGCTCATCAGGCCTGGCTTACAAACAGAGACTCAGCAATTAAAGGATAAACTGCTTCCTAATCTACCCAGGCACTCTGCTCCTTCCCTACATCAGTACTGATTACCATGAGTTCTTAGAGTAGGTTTCCCCATCCCTCATTAAAAGAAGTTTCTTTTCCAGAAGCTCCTCCTTTGTATCTTGTTTGTAAATTCACTGATGCCGATTTATTTCCTTCCAAGGAGCTCATGAATAAAATATGAAGATTATAGTTCAGAAGTCTTTGATGTGTTTTCAAGCATTAGGAACTCAATCAGTACTGTGCAGTTATCCCTTTGAAATTTCAATTAGGCATTTTCTTCTTCAAAAGGAAAGTTCCTGTGCTTTTGAAGGATGGCTTTCTTAAAGACACACTGGTTATTTTGCCTTTATTCTTGATAATTGCTTGCTTAGAAGTCATGAGGACAGTGCAAAGATCAGGAAAGAAACTGTTAACCATTAAGAAAGGCTACTTTTGGGGTAAACATGGATTTATGAACCTCCAAGGGCCTTTTGGCTCAGACCATTTCCATAGGTATTGACATCACTATTCCTGCAGCAACACAAGGCATCCTCACCCTCAATTCTTCACAGCAAGTCCTTCCAAGGAACCTCTGAACTTGTGAGCAGGTGATTGGACAGAGGAGCAGTGCACAATTTCAGACAGTGGAAAAAAACCCAAACAAAACCCATGCAACAAAACCAAACCACACTCAATTGTGTCTTTGCTCACATAGAATTATTGCCCTTTAAATTCACTTAGTGCTCTTAACATGAGCAGTGACCTGAGGACCTACCTGGTAGANTTCACAGCAAGTCCTTCCAAGGAACCTCTGAACTTGTGAGCAGGTGATTGGACAGAGGAGCAGTGCACAATTTCAGACAGTGGAAAAAAACCCAAACAAAACCCATGCAACAAAACCAAACCACACTCAATTGTGTCTTTGCTCACATAGAATTATTGCCCTTTAAATTCACTTAGTGCTCTTAACATGAGCAGTGACCTGAGGACCTACCTGGTAGATCATCAGGTTTGGTCACAAGGAAATATGGTCTTTTCCTCTCTCCATTAATTGCCTATTTTTCAGGCCATATCCCAAGGAAATAACTTGTGCACTCTCTATAGTGACTGTCTCTGCAACCATGACATGACTCTGTAAGTCCAGCCTAGCATTAAAACAGCCCAGAGTAAACTGCACTTCATTTTCAGCTCAACACAGCTACAAAGGAGTTGAGTAAGAATTTAACTTGTATTGGACTCTGAAGCTCCTGTGTGGCTGTCACTGGGAGCCAAATGAGGGGGGTTTTGTGCCTGCAATATGTGAATACAAGTTATTTCACCCACAGATGGAAGCAGCAAGAGGAAAAAACCAAACTTGAGCACCCATGTAGCTACAGACCACAACTGTCCAAGCTGAAATGGCCAGATACTCACATAGAAACTGAGCCTGACTGTCCCCTGAGCACCTGCAGGAACTTGGAGTCTGATCTTCTAACAATCTCCTTAATCACAGGATGGTGGGGGTTGGGAGGGAGCTCTGGAGATGCTGGAGTCCAACCCCCTGCCAGAGCAGGGTCACCCAGGGCAGCCCACACAGCAACAGAGCCAGGGGGGGTTGGAAAGTCTCCAGAGCAGGAGACTCCACAGCCTCCCTGGGCAGCCTGGGCCAGGCTCTGGCACCCTCCCAGGGAAGAAGTTTCTCCTCCTGTTGAGGTGGAACCTTCTCTGTTCCAGTTTATCCCCATTGTTCCCTGTCCTATTGCTGGGCACTCCAGAGCAGAGCCTGGCCCCTTCCACTGGACACCCACCCCTCAGATATTTACATTCATTCATCAGCTCCCCTCTCAGGCTGCTCCAGACTAAACAGCCCCAGTTCCCTCAGCCTTTCTGCACAGGGGAGATGCTGCAGCCCCTTCAGCATCCTCACAGCCTCCCTTGGACTCTCTCCAGTAGATCCCTGTCTCCCTGGGTTTGCAAAGCTGTTGTGAAGACAAGTGGTAGAGTCTTCTCAGCACACAGACATGCTACCAATGGTCAGTGCATCTCCTGGAAGGTAGGTCAGCCTTCCTCTGCCCCCACCCTGCTTTGACAGCAAGGTGCCTGGCTGAAACAGTCCAGGTGACCCCACCAATAACCTCCAGACCCAACAGGTTCTGGTCTGCTTAAGATTTGCCATGGAGAGTGATCTCAGCCCATCACCTCCTTCAAATACCCACTCCTGCATCTTTCAGGGCTCAGGAATGTTCAAATCTTCAGCCAACACTGCACATTACTGAACTTTACTCCCTGCTCTGTCAAATGGAAAGCTGAAACAAAACAAGTCTTTTGAGTACACTATGGAAAACCAAGTTTATTTAACATTAGAATATTAAACACCAGGTTTTCTTCCACTCTCTGGCAAGAGAATTTTCCTGCAGCTTAAAAGGCATTCACACCATTTGTTATCAGGCTGTAGGCATGAAAAGCAGGAGGGGGATGATCACAGAACTAATAAATTCAAATCAATGGTTTGATTAGAAATGAGGATGATTTGATGCTGACCTAGTTTGGCTTCCACAGTGGCTCTGAGTGCCAAATTCCCCTGGGCAAAGGGCACACAACTCATGCTCTTCCAAGTGACTGAAGTGATGTGTTCAAAGTTCTTTCCATGGAAGATATTTAACAATTCTCTCTTTTTTGTACTTTTTATCAATAGCTAAAAATGAAGAACTGCTTTAAGTGCATATTAGGCAAATTAGAAATAAAACTGGAGACTGCCCAAAGAGTATTTAGATAGATTTTAACCATTAAAATAGCCTAGGTGTGTTGGTAATGAGCATTTTAAAACCATTTCCTTAACTTCTTGGATCAGTTTAAAGGCAATACATATGTATTAAAACATTCTCTTCAGGCATAAGCACATTTCAAGTAGTTATTACAGCTTTTACAAACTGCATTTATTTTACATGCACTTAGCTGAAAATAGCATTGAAAACATTGTCAGCTGAATCCCAAAAAGCACTGGACTCCTGTTGCTGTGGCAACACCTCGTTCATGGCTTGCCCATCTGAGGCAACAAAAAAGAGACTAAAATATTGAGTGTTTTAAATCTCTTTCAGTTCAGCAATTCGATTGCACCATCCTGCCTCAGTTGAAGGCTGGATTATTCATTCCCACCTAGAGGTGTCTGCTCATGGAGGGCCCAACTGCTACTTCACACTCTCACTTTCCAGGGAAGATAAATGAGGAGCTTCATTCCCATTTCAGCTGCACTGAATCGTTTCACTGGTCCCTGTTTACTTGGGAGCAAGTGAGATTTGGACACCCTCTCTGCTTTGCAACAGAGCACCCTGGTGTCAGCTGGGCTGCTCCACTGGGTGCTTTGGCTTCTCTAAAGGCAGAGCTGCTGGGCACCAGGGTGGAAAAGCAGTAAGAGACTCCTTGAAAGCAGCTCAGCTCACTCAGTGTCTAGTCCCAGCACTGAATAAATAAGCAGAGATGGGCAAGCAGAGCACTGCTCAGAGCTCCAGCTCACACCTTAAAAATCACCCCCAAAACACCACATTAAGTAAAGAGTGAACATAGTTTCTGAGCAGTAAATGAAAAATCCCAAACCTGAGCATCACCTCAGGCACCTTTAATATTTGGCTCTTCATAATCCACCCATAAACAGTTTCACACAAGGAAAACAACAGGTAAATTTGTAATGAATTAGGTCACTTGTCCAGGAAATTCCCCCTTTTCCATAGCTCTGCTTCTCTGCAGAATTCCCTCCTGGATGGCTGCATCCAGAGAGAGTTACACCCAGGAGAGGCTTAGGAAAAGCTGAGTTTTATTAGGCCCTGGCTCTCTCATGTAAGGTCAGCTCATTTATGACTGTTCCTGTGTCCTGTGCTCCCAGTTAGAACATTAATACACACTTGCATTTTAATTCCAACTCTAACAATTAGCAACTGCCCTACTTTAGACCTGAATGACTGCTTCCTAAAATACACAACAAGACCTGCCAGCTCATCAGAAATCAGCTCCCCAGATCTAAACAGAAGGGAAATATTCCCTCTATGAATCACCCCTGGTGCCTTTGATTTAGCTTTCATATAGCTGCTCAATGACTACCCAAGAGCCAGGTACCAGCACAGATGGCAAAGGAGGCTCCCAGGAAAGAAATTGTTTGGTGTACACACACACACACCACTTCACAAGGTGGAAAGTTCCTTTGGTTGGAGGAGTGTTAAAAGAAAGACATCATTAAATCTCAATCTCCAGTGGGATTAGTTCATGAAAGGAAAAAGAAAAATACTTCAATATCCCATCTTCAAAACCATCTGCATATAGCAAGGATAGAGGGGAAAAAATCCACTGGGAAAAGCAAGGTGATGATCTCCATGAAGGACTGGCAGGTCCATTTAACAAATGCAATAGAACAAGTTGTGATGCTCATGAAATAAAGCAAGTTCTGGTGCTCACAGCTTGGCAGGTTAACCCACTGCATTCTGGGCCTGATCCTGTTCCCACAACTGCCTGCCAGCCCTTTAATTTAATTCCATCTCATTACTTTTGGCTAATTTGGGCAGTAGGGCATGGGAAATTCAGTGTTAAAATCAAGAATGAGCCATGTACTATAAAACCTTGCTCAGAGAAAACCTTCCATACAAAAGCCACTTCATTAAAGAAGATGGAGAAAGTGTGGCATTCACATTTTTCACATCAAAAATGTTGTGGATATTTTGTACACTACTTAATTGTCAGTGCCGAGTGAAAATAATTCCTATGAATGGCTAGAAATGAAGAACATGAAGTTTTTCTTGAGTATGACAGAACTACTAAATCTCTGTGTTACAGAAACCTCAAAATTGAGGGGAAATGTTCTTATAAACTAGACTAACATCTTCCTAAGGTGCCCATGTGGCAGAGGGAGTGAGCAAAACAAATATGGAGAAGCACAGAAGTACCCCAAATAAAAACAAACAAAAAAGCCTTGAGTATATTCAGCCTAAAAAAAAATAAATAAATAAAAAGAGAGTCACACTAGAATTCTCTTTGGAGAGAAAGAAAAAGGAAATCTTTGATCTTTGACATCCTCACGAGTGATTCTTTCTGCTGCTGTTTGATTTTGCCTCTCCTCAAGGCACAGGACTTTTCATTTTCTGGAGTAAGCCAAGGCTGAATTCCACAAGTAACTGCTTTCCCCAGCAGCTCCTGGCCTGCCTCTGACAGCCTGCAAGCCACTGGAGTGCACTCCAGAAACATCAGCACCTGCAGCTGCTGTCAGAGGGGGAATTAACAAAAATGGAGAGCACTAGACAGGAGGTTTTGTGTTCTTTTTTTGTTTTCTGGTTTTTTGTTTGGGTGGGTTTGTGGTTTTTGTTGGTTTTGTTTTTTAAAGCGAGTCAATCCTTTTGCTCAAGTCCCATTTTATCCAGCTAAAATAATAATTAACTCTATGCCCATCCTCAAAATATTGGTACCTTTCCTCAGGTGCATCAACCTCCTCTTTATGCTGCCTTCAAGCCCTGAAGGATGGTCTGGGGAACCCATCTGCTGAGGAGCCATGGAAGGAACTGGGATGTTGAGTGTGAGGAAGAGGAGGCTGAGGGGAGCCCTCCTCACAGGCCCTTGCAGTGAAGCTGGTGCTGGGCTCTGCTCACAGGTCCAGTCCAACCATGAACCCTACTCTACAAAGCTCAGCCCTAAACCATGTCCCTCAAATTTTATTCACAGATGGAAGGGTCAAAAAATAATTTATTGAAGCCAAAGCCTAAAATCTTTCTGACTTTGGAGTAAAAAGATGGAAAAGTCAGACTACTCCATGCAAAGAAGGAAAGAAAACAAGACAAGTTGTTCACAGAAATCCCACTTATAGAACCCCACTTTCCAGCCTATTTGCACATCTGCTCATCCAGAGCTATTTGCCATTCAACCCAGTCCAAGCTGCCATTTCCCCAGCTTAACATGTTCCTTTTTCTATCAGTTTCCAATGGGAGAATCCTAGAATCTCAGCAGTGTCTGGGTGAAAGGGAGCTCCAGAGCTNCACCCATAAACAGTTTCACACAAGGAAAACAACAGGTAAATTTGTAATGAATTAGGTCACTTGTCCAGGAAATTCCCCCTTTTCCATAGCTCTGCTTCTCTGCAGAATTCCCTCCTGGATGGCTGCATCCAGAGAGAGTTACACCCAGGAGAGGCTTAGGAAAAGCTGAGTTTTATTAGGCCCTGGCTCTCTCATGTAAGGTCAGCTCATTTATGACTGTTCCTGTGTCCTGTGCTCCCAGTTAGAACATTAATACACACTTGCATTTTAATTCCAACTCTAACAATTAGCAACTGCCCTACTTTAGACCTGAATGACTGCTTCCTAAAATACACAACAAGACCTGCCAGCTCATCAGAAATCAGCTCCCCAGATCTAAACAGAAGGGAAATATTCCCTCTATGAATCACCCCTGGTGCCTTTGATTTAGCTTTCATATAGCTGCTCAATGACTACCCAAGAGCCAGGTACCAGCACAGATGGCAAAGGAGGCTCCCAGGAAAGAAATTGTTTGGTGTACACACACACACACACCACTTCACAAGGTGGAAAGTTCCTTTGGTTGGAGGAGTGTTAAAAGAAAGACATCATTAAATCTCAATCTCCAGTGGGATTAGTTCATGAAAGGAAAAAGAAAAATACTTCAATATCCCATCTTCAAAACCATCTGCATATAGCAAGGATAGAGGGGAAAAAATCCACTGGGAAAAGCAAGGTGATGATCTCCATGAAGGACTGGCAGGTCCATTTAACAAATGCAATAGAACAAGTTGTGATGCTCATGAAATAAAGCAAGTTCTGGTGCTCACAGCTTGGCAGGTTAACCCACTGCATTCTGGGCCTGATCCTGTTCCCACAACTGCCTGCCAGCCCTTTAATTTAATTCCATCTCATTACTTTTGGCTAATTTGGGCAGTAGGGCATGGGAAATTCAGTGTTAAAATCAAGAATGAGCCATGTACTATAAAACCTTGCTCAGAGAAAACCTTCCATACAAAAGCCACTTCATTAAAGAAGATGGAGAAAGTGTGGCATTCACATTTTTCACATCAAAAATGTTGTGGATATTTTGTACACTACTTAATTGTCAGTGCCGAGTGAAAATAATTCCTATGAATGGCTAGAAATGAAGAACATGAAGTTTTTCTTGAGTATGACAGAACTACTAAATCTCTGTGTTACAGAAACCTCAAAATTGAGGGGAAATGTTCTTATAAACTAGACTAACATCTTCCTAAGGTGCCCATGTGGCAGAGGGAGTGAGCAAAACAAATATGGAGAAGCACAGAAGTACCCCAAATAAAAACAAACAAAAAAGCCTTGAGTATATTCAGCCTAAAAAAAAATAAATAAATAAAAAGAGAGTCACACTAGAATTCTCTTTGGAGAGAAAGAAAAAGGAAATCTTTGATCTTTGACATCCTCACGAGTGATTCTTTCTGCTGCTGTTTGATTTTGCCTCTCCTCAAGGCACAGGACTTTTCATTTTCTGGAGTAAGCCAAGGCTGAATTCCACAAGTAACTGCTTTCCCCAGCAGCTCCTGGCCTGCCTCTGACAGCCTGCAAGCCACTGGAGTGCACTCCAGAAACATCAGCACCTGCAGCTGCTGTCAGAGGGGGAATTAACAAAAATGGAGAGCACTAGACAGGAGGTTTTGTGTTCTTTTTTTGTTTTCTGGTTTTTTGTTTGGGTGGGTTTGTGGTTTTTGTTGGTTTTGTTTTTTAAAGCGAGTCAATCCTTTTGCTCAAGTCCCATTTTATCCAGCTAAAATAATAATTAACTCTATGCCCATCCTCAAAATATTGGTACCTTTCCTCAGGTGCATCAACCTCCTCTTTATGCTGCCTTCAAGCCCTGAAGGATGGTCTGGGGAACCCATCTGCTGAGGAGCCATGGAAGGAGCTGGGATGTTGAGTGTGAGGAAGAGGAGGCTGAGGGGAGCCCTCCTCACAGGCCATTGCAGTGAAGCTGGTGCTGGGCTCTGCTCACAGGTCCAGTCCAACCATGAACCCTACTCTACAAAGCTCAGCCCTAAACCATGTCCCTCAAATTTTATTCACAGATGGAAGGGTCAAAAAATAATTTATTGAAGCCAAAGCCTAAAATCTTTCTGACTTTGGAGTAAAAAGATGGAAAAGTCAGACTACTCCATGCAAAGAAGGAAAGAAAACAAGACAAGTTGTTCACAGAAATCCCACTTATAGAACCCCACTTTCCAGCCTATTTGCACATCTGCTCATCCAGAGCTATTTGCCATTCAACCCAGTCCAAGCTGCCATTTCCCCAGCTTAACATGTTCCTTTTTCTATCAGTTTCCAATGGGAGAATCCTAGAATCTCAGCAGTGTCTGGGTGAAAGGGAGCTCCAGAGCTCATCCAGCCCAACCCCTGCTGAGACCAGGGACAGCTGCAACTAGAGCAGGGTGCTCAGAGCCTCCTCCAGCCCCACCTGCAATGGCTCCAGGGATGGGGCCTCCACCACCTCCCTCCCCGGGCAACCTGGGCCAGTGGCCACCACTCTGCTGGGAAAGAACTTCTGCCTTAGTTCTCATCTCCATCCACTCCTTGCTCATTCCAAACCCTCCAGGATCTACTATTGTTTGATCCTCTCCTTTTTCCTTTATGCTTCTAGGGTTTTTATATTCTTTGCTGGTGCTCTCACAGAAATGCTCATTTCTCACAAGTTGAGGATCAGACTCTTTGTTCTCCATGCACACCCAATCCCTCTCACATCTGGGATCATTCCAGGGTGAGAATCTTAATTCCAGCTGCTGTTTGATTCCTAGACAACTGGAAATCCTCATAATGGCATCATCACTTCTTTGAAGTTCTGAGAAGAATTTCTCTCTTAGTTGGTAGAAGCCTAGTTAACCTTTAATAAAGGACTTCTAGCTCTCTTTTGATTCACATTGCAATCAGGTAATAAAAGCTGCTCTCTGCCATCTAAACCTTGTTCTCTGTGGCAAACACCAGACCATGTATCTTGTCAGTTCACTGACTGACTAATATAATTCCACTCTGGCAGGTCTCCCAGATAGCACTGTAAGGAAATGTCAGCTGGTCCACTGTATTTCTGCAGAGTTAATCAGCAGTTCAAAATGTCACCATCCTATTTCCTCCCCTCTTCACTTACTCCATTTCCTTCTCATAAACTTTTAAATTAACTTGAAAAAACTGAAAGATTGACCCTCCATCACACCAGAGGAGAAGAAATAGTTTGGAAGGGAGCAATGCACAACTGGAGTGAGGTGCGCTGAAGCTCGATGCCAAAATAAAGCAGCCAGCAAAAGCCTTCAGTGCTGTCCAGATTCCCATCCCATCTCCAGTGCTTTGGGACACAAGGACAGTACTTCCTTCAGCCAGTACTGCTCCAGATGAGCAGGGACTGAAGCTGCAGGATCAGGCAGGGGAAGGCTGAGTTGTCAGGTATCTTGTAGGAATAATTATTGCATAAATAAAAATGTACTGGCACTCAGCAGATCAAGAGCCAATTTGAAACCTGAAGGACCTTTTGACCCTAAAGAGCTTGGAGATGTCCTCATTAAGCTCTACTCCCTCCAACCTGAGCATTCCCAGGCTACCCAGAGAGGGAAGGAGCTCTGCACGAACCAAGCAGCTCCAGAGAGTAGCAGGGCAGCTCTTCCCAGGGTGCATGGTTCCAATGCATGGCAATGCTACACACTGCACAAAACCAAACCTGAGCCCTGACATCAAGGGTGGTAGTTTCTCCTAATCATGACCTCTCCCAGCATGAAGCCATTCCAGATCACAGAATCCCAGACTGGCAAGGGTTGGGAGGGAGCTCTGAAGATCAGAGTCCAACCCCCTGCCAGAGCAGGGGCACCCAGGGCAGCCCACACAGCAACAGAGCCAGGGGGGGTTGGAAAGTCTCCAGAGCAGGAGACTCCACAGCCTCCCTGGGCAGCCTGGACCAGGCTCTGGCACCCTCACTGGGAAGAAGTTTCTCCTCCTGTGAGGTGGAGCTCCCTGGGTTCCTGTTTGTGCCCATTGCCCCTCATCCCATCCCAGGGCAGCACTGCCCCTTCTGCCTGACCCCCACCCTGCAGAGATTTGTCCCCATCCATCAGCTCCCCTCTCAGGGTTGGAGATCTCTCTCAGACTGCAGGTGATGCTCTAATCCTGGTATTTCTTTAGCCTTTACATCACTCCAGCAATTTGACAGCACATCTTTTTAATGGCTTTCTGGAGTGGAAACCATTAAATAGAGGCAGGCACAGGCAGAACGATTTAAAACAACAAACTTTCAATGAAAATAAGAATAAAATAAAAAAGACAGACTGCACCATCCCAGCAGGTCACTTGTTTTGGTGGGGAATTGTGCTATTTTTAAAAAGCATGTTTGCTTTTTTTTCCCCAATGCCACAGATGTGGACTGATATTTGCTAAGACAGATTCAATCCTTCAAAAACCCAGAGTGACAAGGGTGAAAAAAAAAAAATTAAAAAAAAATAAAATCGAGTTTTCAGGTGAACAATATATTACCAGGACAGCTTTCTGCTCAGAGAACTGCAGAAAGATTTCATGATACGGAGTAAATGGGCAATAAAAACGGCAGATGAAGTTAAGGTAGAAGAAATGTAAAGTGAGGCAGCTAAGAAAAAGCAATCCTAACTTCATCTCCACAACAATGGGGGCTGAAAGTCTCAGGAAAGTAATTTCAGAATTAAAAGAGAGCTTTCTATTAAACCCCCCCATCAGTAAGCAGTGGCTGCAGCCTAAATGCAAGAAATTACTAGATAAGAAAAGGCAGAGAACAAAGCACAAAATGTCTTTATAAATCCGAAGTGACCCTGACTTTCAAATACTATCTGCAGGTCTGGGCTCTCCCAAGTGTCCAAAAATACACCGTAGGGCTAGAAAGGAGAAAGGTAACCAGAGGTGCTGTGTGATTTCAATACCAGGAACAACTGGATCTCCTACAGTTTTTAGCCTAGAAAACAATCTAGCAAAGGCAATGATACAATGCAGGTTTAAAGGGAAAAAAAATGGAATTAAAAATGAATTTGAGGAATATATATACATTTTAAAAATAAAAGCCAAGTCACATAATCAGGTTGAGATTTGTTTTGATCTAGAATCACACAAAAGGCACCAATTTTCCATGCAATGTATAGTCACAAAATGTAAAGGACTCACTAAATCTATACTGGGTTATGTAAATACCAAAATCTTACCCAGGTTCATACAGCAATTAAGCAGTTGTAGAGAAGGCAAATGCATTAAAACCCATTAGATGAGAATTTCACCTTGGCTCCCAACAGCTTCCTAGCTCCAGGCTGCTAGAAACCACATCCCAGGCTTGACCTAAGTCAAGAAGCCTCAGCTATTAGTCCCACTGAAACCAGTGGGATTAAAGGCAGCTGCCTGTTCAGATCTTTCTGGACTGGCCACAGAGATGTTCTTATTCACAGCCCTGTGTTTCAGCTCTAGTTATATATCATTTAAATCAGGTAACAACAAATTAATTGCTAATTCATGACTATTCATCAGCTAGACACTGCTACTGAGTTCAGTTTCTACTCCCTCCCTTCCACAGTTCCATCAACACCAACAACTTAGTCCCAATTACAACAGTTATTTGCTATTAACTGGCAAATATTTCACAAACCAGATACTGAAACAGCTGTGATACTAAATACATTGAATAACAAAACAAGCACAAGATAAGATATTAATCCCTGACATTCTGTGCTTTCCAAATGCCAGCTGGAGGAGTAAATACTCACTATATCTGATCAGAAACTTCACCCATTTTTCCAACCCCTTACCCTTTATTTTAACATTTGCAGTAAACCTAAATATTTTTATTATCTGATGCCAAGCTGTGATGCTGATAAGGGGTTTGAGCTGGGAATTTGGAACGCTGCACATAAGTGCACAGAGCAGCTATCACTGCAAGATTGCCTGGAGCAAACCAAGCATGTCTGATTTGATGTGTCCATACAGTGCAAGGGGAACAGGCACAGAGAACACAGCTACTGTCTCCTCCACTTCAGTTCAGGCCAGGGTTGGGTATTTGGCTGTCACTGTCAATTCCATCTTCTCTTTCTTTTGCCCGTTGTCTAGAGGTTTGGAGTATATGAGTGTGAAAGACAAAGCCCACCTAATCCAACTGTCTTTCGGCATCAAAGGAGAACACAACACTACTCAACAGCAGGTAACAGGGAACCAGTGACACACATTAGCAGGTGACACCGAGTGAGGCAGAGTGTGGGTCTGCATGAGGCCAGGGAGGCTCTGCAGAGACTGGGACAGGTTGGGTGGAGGGCCCAACGGGAACGGGAGGAGCTGCAACCAGGCCAAGGGCTGGGGCCTGCACTGGGGCCTCAACAACCCAGCAGAGCTCCAGGCTGGGAGTGGGGCTGGGAAGCTGCTGGTGGAAAAGGACAAGAGGCTGAAGATGAGCCAGCAGTGCTCAGGTGGGCAAGAAAGGCAATGGATCCTGGGCTGGCTCAGGAACAGTGTGAGCAGCAGGAGCAGGGAGGGGATTGTCCCCCTGTGCTCAGCACTGGGGAGGCCACAGCTGGAGTGTTGTGTCCAGTGCTGGGCTCCTCCAGCCCAGAGAGATCTCTGCACTGGAGCCAGTGCAGGAGAGGCAACAGAGCTGGGGAAGGGCCTGGGAAATCAATCTGCTGAGGAGCCACAGAAGGAGCTGGGAGTGTTGAGTGTGAGGAAGAGGAGGCTGAGGGGAGCCCTCCTGACTCTCTGCAGCCCCTGCCAGGCCATTGCAGAGAGGCTGGTGCTGGGCTCTGCTCACAGGGCATTAGTGGCAGAAGCAGAGGGGCTGGATTGCAGCTGCTCCAGGGCAGGGGCAGACTGGGCAGGAGGGAAAAGAGCAGCCAGAGCCTGGCACAGGCTGCCCAGGGAGGGGGTTGAGTCCCCAGCCCTGGGGGTGTTTCAGGGTGGTTTGGCTGTGGGTTTGAGGGTCATGGTTTAGGGGTGACCTGTGTAGAGCAGGGCTGATGGGTAGACTGGATGATCCCAAGGGGCTTTTCCAACCTGAATGCTTCTAGGATTAGCTGGCCATGTCTACATGAAGGGCACATGTGGCACATGGGGTACCTGGTCTCCAGGGCATACCTTGAGTCCAGGTGTCCCACATCCCTGCATGTCTTGGCTGCTTCTTCCCTTTTGTATCCACAAGGATGAAGTAATCACAAATTACTTTAGTAAAATCCCTGATGCAGAGAGTGGAAATTAATCCACCTTGGGGCAAAATACACATCTGATGGCATCTGTACAGCCAGGCACAGCCCTGAAGGGCCAGAGCCCAATAAGGCAGAGCAGATTCCTACCTATAGAAGCCCTGCTCAGTTTTCTTTCTGCATTTACATGTTTATGTCTGTGCATATAAAATAACAGCTATATTGAAGCTTTCCTGAGCCTTTCTGCTTTATCCTGTTCTTTAGGAGTTTGCAGACAAGCAAACAGGGGTTATTCAAAGCAAGAAGTGCACATGGGGGTGTTCTCTATGTTTAAGAATTCTTTATCTTTGCTTTCAGAACATCAGCTGAAACTCATCAAAGGATGCACTGGGAAAGCAGACAGATGTTGGGCCTTCAGTCAGTGCCCCATGACAAATCCTCTTCACCTGCAGTTTAAAACCAGGGGGGTATGAGCAGAGCCCTCCTCCGGGAGGAGTTAATTGCTCTTAACAGGGATTTGTTGCTTACACAGTCTCACCAGCCAAGTGCTATTTGGGCTTCACGCAGGAATTAAAAGAGAGGGGTCACAAGTATGCCTCTCTCTTACCTAAAGATTGCTGTTCTTTTGGGACAACCCCTCCATACAGCTCCCTGCCAGGAAAAAAGTGACTTTATCCCTCAAAACAGGTGCCAAGGTGTCTCCAGGCAGGACCCAGACATGCTGTCCTCTCCCCTGACAAGACTCTCTCAGCTCCCTGTACCTGCATTTAGCACTCAGTGGTAAAGCTGAATATTCAACATCACATGCAAGGTATCAGCAGAAGAGCAGCCAGGATAAACTGCACAAAGAAATCTGAAACAGCATCTCTGTTTGGTTAATTGGGGAAACCCAAAGGAGAACACAGACACAGGGAACTGGAAATGCAGCTGCTACCTGGATAATGTTGTTATTTATAAGCACAAATCACCTTGGCTTTCTGTGGCACAAGCAAGCACAAAGGTGGAGGAATTGCAGGCCTTTCACTGCTTATCCTCATAAATTTTATGAGTCTAGGCTGAAATTCCAGGCTCAGGAAAAATAAAAAAACAACCAACCTTTTATTTTAAACAGCCTGAGAGAGATGACAATTTAAGAGCATGCACAGTGTGAAATCATTTTTCAGGACAAACAGGAGGAGCAGACAAGCCCAGCTATGCGACTTGGATGGTTACAAGTCACCTGAAAGCCCCAGACTACACCTACAAATCCTTAAGTGTGTGCACTTAGTCCTGGATCAACTGCTGGTTAACACAGAATGGGTGTGAAACCTAAAAATACACATTTTCCCTCCAAAATTTCACTTGGACCTAAAGCTTTAGCTCAGGTACAGGCCCATTTGGAGCTGAAGCTTTAGCTCAGCCAAGCCCAACATCCCCAATAACTTAGTGCCTCTTGTTTTAAGAAACCCATCCTGTAGCTCTCAAGGGACCTGCAAAGCCTTCTCCAATCCTACCAGCCCAGGCTTGCCCAAGCCAAAGAGGTCCCAGCTCCCTTTCAAAAAGCAGATTCCTGCATTCCCAAAGGCAGAAGGAAAGGGGGATTCCTTTGAGGCAGGGGGAGAAAGAATCAAAGCAACATGACAGCTCCCAGGAGTCCAAAAGAGGAGACTGAGCTATGGAGTCTCCACCTCATGGCCACACTATTTGAGGTAGTATATGGGCAGCTTTTTTTCCTCCAAAAACTTACTCCATGTTCAAGGCTGCTCAGTACACTCTCAACTTAGACATTTACATGGTTTAATGACTAAAATGCACATTATTTCATTAACAAGCTTCATCTTAAAAAGTAATTTTCAAGTCCAAGATACAAATTTCAAGCAAAATTTGACTTCCAAAGAAAACAATCAAAAGAAGAGGTGAATCCCTTTTTATGCCAGAGCTCCTATTAAAAATGTCTTCAATAGAATAAACATGACACTTGAGAAGCAGAGACAGTACAGATAAATATAAACCATTATTTCAGGCAATTCATGTCAAGGCAGTTTATCTACCAGTGCATTAACCATTTAGTCACCCCTCCTCAATTATGGAGGTGAAGCAAAGTAGAAAACAGAGCTGAATTTTGACCACGGGTCTGATTTAATACTCAATTGCTTTTCTCTAAGTTCACCCAAAGACCCCAAGCCACACCTGTGGCCAGCACAACTGAGTACTGGGGACACAATCCTGACTTTTTCACCCTCCTCACAGTCTCAAAAGCCAAATATTAGTTCAGCTTCACACAGCAATTAAAGTACAACAGGACCAGCAAAAAACAGCTTCAAAGAGTATCTCCCTTACCTTGGTGCTGCTGCTTCTCCAGGGATGAAGCAGTTGGACTGTTCTCCTCACACACCATTCCCTCAGCCCCTCCTGAGGAGATGTGAGTCTGTTCCCCAGTGCTAAGCACTCAGGTGCTCTCATTACCCCTAATGAGCTTTGCCTGGCCAACCACTAACTGGAGACACCTGCAGGGCACCAGGCCTGGGCAGGAGGAGCCTCTGCCCTGCTCCACCATCTCAGGGTTGGCTGCTTTAGGGATGAAACGGATGTTTCCTTTACTCTGCACATTCCCATGAGATTTTAGAGGATGCCCATGGGAGTTCTGTTGTAAATAGAGCTTGAAGTGGCCTAGGTGAGCTCATTAAAAGGCTTGGTTGTGTTCTGCAAAGCTGGGGACATTTTTGGCCTGAGCTCCCTTCTCCTTGGCTTCCAATGGTCTCAGTTCCAGGCTGCTGGAAACCACCTCCCAGGGAACTACCACCAGTTCTCCATTTCCAGCTCCTCCAGGCACAGGCCACTGCCAGACTGAGTGTTCCAGTGGTTAGGTCATGTTTATGCTCCCAGGGAAGCTGAACAACCCAATGAAGCCCCTAAAGTCCTGCATGACATGGCT
Organism: Ceyx cyanopectus; assembly: GCA_013401355.1. Taxonomy (NCBI): domain Eukaryota; kingdom Metazoa; phylum Chordata; class Aves; order Coraciiformes; family Alcedinidae; genus Ceyx; species Ceyx cyanopectus. Next base: position 31,585 of record VYZU01042547.1, read on the forward strand.
GTGTTCTGGGCTGAGCTCCCTTCTCCTGCCCTGCCAAGTGTTCCCCCAGATGCATTTAGGGAAGCTCCAGGCACTGCAGTCACCTCTACTTCAGCAAAACCTTCCTGCTTCTTTGGGCTCATTCCTGGGACACCAATTCCTGGCTGCACACAGACTGCACCCATGGGTGTCACCCAAGATGCCCCTGGGAAAGCCACAGCCTGGCAGCTACCACCCAACAGACACCACGTGCACCTTCCAGCAACATCTGGAGGAGCAGGAGCAAGCAAAGCTCAAGCAGCTGGCTGCAGGTTGGGGTTCAGCTGCTGCTTTTGCCTAAACCAGAGTGTTGGGAAGCTGGGCTGGATCCCATCACACTAATGTCAGCTAAGGAACAGCAGAAGCACAGCAAAAGTCTTCAGAGATTAAAATCTTAACAAGACCTGGCTGATCAGATTTTTTTTAGGCTCTGTTCAGTGGAGAACATCAAAAGACTGAAGAGAAAATGGAAAATACACCCCTAAATAAGTGTACTACAGCTTGGCTAGCTGGCAAGTGGTTCTGGGTGCTGTGTGGAGACTGGTGGCCAAAAACCTCTGTCCCAAACTGTGCTGACCATCTACAGCACCCATCTCCTATAGCAAAAATGCCATAGCCCCTTTTCTCACTCCAAGCCCCAGCAACAGAGCTGCTGCCTGAGCCAGTCAGCGCTAATTCTGCAGAACTGGAATCAGAAAGCCATTTACCTGAGCTCTGCTTTTTTTTTTTCCCCTATCACTGTTAAATTGCAAGTCAAACATTCACTAACTGTCCTTTCTTAGCCTTGGAAAACAAAACAAAAACCACACTATTGATTTTCAGCACTTTTTTTCCCCCCTGTGCTGACTTCTTACTCCCATTAAAAAACCTCCAGAAAAACAAGAGCTTTCCCACCGAGTTTGTATCCATTTATTTTGCATGGAAGCATTACCGAAGAGTAATGAAAGCCCCACAAACCATGTGTGAGGGGACTTGCAAAATTACCAGCTCTCAGTGGCTTCTGCTCCTTCTGCCTTCCCCCAGAAGATGGAGCCAAATGACCAAGTGTCCGTGGTGAATTTAGGCACTGCAGGCCACCACCCTGCCCACTGAGGGTGATGTTAGGCTGCCATTGACAGGTCTTACAGGTATTTATTCTTATTTTTTTTGCATGTTACAGCTGGTTTACAACCCTTGGAAAAGGAAGGAGACCAACGAGATCAAGGTCTTAATCTATGTGTTAAGAAAGCTGAATGACAGGGAAAAAAATCCTCACCAAAGCTCTCCATGAACAAAAGGAAACCTTTCCATTCTGTCTGGTGAGGAAAGGCTGAGAGCCCTGGGGCTCTTTCGTCTGGAGCAGAGCAGCCTGAGAGGGGATTGAATCCATGGGTATCCAGAGCTGAGGGCTGAGTGTCAGGAGGAGGGGCAGCCTCTGCTCACTGTGCCCTGGGATAGGACAAGGGCAGTGGCTGGAAGCTGGAGCACAGGAGGTGCCACTTCAACAGGAGGAGGAACTTCTTCCCTGGGAGGGTGCCAGAGCCTGGCACAGGCTGCCCAGGGAGTCTCCTGCTCTGGAGACTTTCCAGCCCCCCCTGGATCTGTTCCTGTGTGGGCTGCCCTGATGCTATGGTTCTGTGTTCAGAGTGATGGTGTTTTCCCAAGCAGCTGTTCCACATGAAGGAGCCCCTGCTGATGGGTAGTGGTGAATTCATTCCTTCTTGTGCTTTGATGGTGCACGTGGTTTTTGCTGTACCTATTAAACTGTATTTATCTTAATTCATTATTTTTTTCCCTTTACTGATTGATTCCCTCCCCCCTGCACCAGTGAGTGAGCAGCACTGTGGCTCCTAGCTTCTGGCTGGGGTTAAACCTTGGCACTTTGGCACCAGCATCTTATTTACTGTAACTAAAAAGTTCTGAGAAGAGCTGGGAGAGCTCTCTCTAAATATGCAAGAATTGATGAGCACACCCTGGCCTGCAATTTTATGATTCCCTGCTGGGAGCAGTTGCAAAAGCCATACTGTGAGAGAAGACTGCCTAAATCATTCACAACTCATTCAGAAAGGCATCTTGCACTTTGTACAACACACAGAGACCTTGTTTCTGAGGAGGAGAAGAAAGGGATGAGAAGAGCCTGAGAAGCCAAGGGATGGTGATGTATCACAAATCACTCTTTGAATCACTCCTGCAGATCACTGAAGAGAAGTCCCCTGTGTGGCTGTCCAGTCTGAGACCAGCCTTGCAGTGGAAAGCTTACCTGGAAATTCACTGATCCAGCCTGGGCCCCTGTGGCCAGTTCATAGAATCCCAGAACCATTCAGGTTGGAAAAGCCCCTTGGGATCATCCAGTCCAACCATCAGCCCTGCTCTACACAGGTCACCCCTAAACCATGGCCCTCAAACCCACAGCCAAACCACCCTGAAACACCCCCAGGGCTGGGGACTCAACCCCCTCCCTGGGCAGCCTGTGCCAGGCTCTGGCTGCTCTTTTCCCTCCTGCCCAGTCTGCCCCTCCCCTGGAGCAGCTGCAATCCAGCCCCTCTGCTTCTGCCACTAATGCCCTGTGAGCAGAGCCCAGCACCAGCCTCTCTGCAATGGCCTGGCAGGGGCTGCAGAGAGTTCAGCTCTGTTGGATTCTGGCTTTTTTATTTCTATTAGGTTGTTCTCATTGCAATGACACCAGGCCGAGTTCTTTCTCAGGTGGGAACAACTCCTCTCATCTTCAGAGTGATAGCCAGTTATCCAGGACAGTGTAAGAGGGGAGAACTGCCTGAGAAACTGCAGAGGAAGAGCATCTAAGATTTGCTGACTGGCCAGTACAACAGAGGGCAAAATTCTCTGTCCAGTGCCACCAGCAGGGAAGAAAACAATGTGAATTTTCCACAGGGACACTGATTTTCCAGCAGACTCCATTCTGCACTCCAGTTGTGCAGCATGAGGAAAGGCTCCAGCTATGTGGCAGCACAGGACACAGTTGGTTAAACATCATAGCTGGAAATTCAGCAAGTCTGTGGCAGTTGACCCAGCTGGAGACCCCTAAAAGAGGCAGGAAGAAGGTGGGGCAACATCTGTGTCCTCAGAGCATCCTCCAGCACAAAGAAAATATGGTCCATCTTGTGTCAAATATGATGGAGATGAAACTTCTCTCTTAGCAAAAGTACAGGTGAGGCCACTTGAATTAAGATGTCACTGGAACTGTTGGAAATCTCTCCCTTGATTCTTCCCCTCCTTCCTGTTACCCCAAACTGGACATTTTTCTCACATTCTTTTCAAGAACTAAAAGCCTGTAAAATCGAGGTTTTCAATTGTCACAAATTGTTTTCTCTGCTGCTTTTAAAACATAAGTGGAAATTTACAAATACTGGGTTTTTCCCTTGAGGGAATTAAGTGAACATTTTAAATCAGTTGACAAGAACAAGCTCATTTACAGAGGAGACAAAAAACGATTCCAAATTATTGAGAACCAGAATTCATTGTTCAGAGTATTGAAAATACTAAAATAAACCAAGGGTTTTACTTCAGTTACACATCCCATTTACTTCCAGACATTTCAGAGCTTTCCCTTGAACTCCAATCACACTTCAGGTGAGGTGGGAATGTCTGTTCTAAACAAAACCCACTATTTTATCTTTGTCACACCATGCTCAGAGTTTGCCACAAATGATGCAGGTGTTTCTTAGTACAGAAGATTTAGAACTGAGCCTGAGGTATGTACAGGAGATTTTCTCACACCCTGTATTAGCTACAAAAGGGATGCAAAGGGATTAAAAATTCTCAGTTAACATAAATATCAGGAGGATACTGTGATCATCCCATGGAGTTTTGGGATTCACAAAGAAGGGAAGAGGAACAAGTGAGCACAGTGAGGTGCTGATTCTCCTTGGATGCTAAGACAGCACCAGAAGGAGTTCAGTGCTCATGGAGCACTCAGGGAAAGGTACCCACTTGCTCTAGGACTGGGATAACCTGTGCTGCACTCTGCTTGGGCAGGTGGGATTGGCAGGCAGCCTAAATTCCAGGCACCATGGAAAGCTTGCTGTGGGGATTGCAGGCAACACAGAAAATGACCCTGGAAAGGAGAGAGGGATTCAAATCAGGGGCTGGTTTGCTCCAGACCTAATGGATGGGAAGAGAGAGATATTAATTTGCTCTTCACTCTCATGGCCTCGGAGTGTCAGAACCTGCAATCCCACACCTGAGACTGTCCTCACCCCCTGGAGAAGCTGCAGCCTGGAGGATGCCTTGCCAACAGGATTGTCACCTCCACATCATCTCTTTGCCACAACAGTGACCTCTTCAGACCTCTTGGACCTTTCTTTGAGAGTATGCAGGTCAAAGACTGAAGCTTGTATTAAGATAATAGAAATTATTAGTACAGAAGAATATAAGAATTCATTAGATGAAGGTAAGTTTAGATTTAAATTCAATTTGAATTTAAAAACACTGATTATAGAGTGGCTTATGTTGGAAAGGACCTTAAAGATCACCTAGTTCCAGAAGTGAATCTCTTGAGTTTCTGGAGACTAACATTAACATTCACATATTTAGAACATAGAATCACAGAATGGTCAGGGTTGGAAGGGACCTTCAAGCTCATCCAGTTCCAACCCCCTGCCATGGCAGGGACACCTCCCACTAGAGCAGGTTGCTCAGAGCCCCATCCAGCCTGGCCTGAGAAACTGCCAAGGATGGGGCTTCCCCCACCTCTCTGGGCACCCTGGGCCAGGGTCTCACACCCTCACAGTAAGGAACTTCTTCCTAATGTCTGATGTAAATCTACCCTGCTTGAGTTTTAAACCATTACTCTTTGTCCTGTCACCTTCAGGTACCAAAAGGCCACTCTAAGGTCTCCCCAGGGCCTTCTGTTCTTCAGGCTGAACAGACCCAGCTCCTGTCCTCAGAGGTATCCCCTGCTCAGGATACACAACAACAAATTGTCTGGGTCACATAACTTTATCACTCCAATACTTGTGTGGATCACACAACTTCAACTCCATTACTCCAAGAGTTAACCACAGGGTTAAACTTTTCTATCCATTTTCCACTCTACATTTCAATTTTCAGCTACTGGATTTCCTTATTTCCTAGGGTCAAACTCAAAGCTGTCAATTATCTCTGTTTTTGTTCCCCTTAGAGGTAATTACAGCCTATGAGGAAGCTGCTCATTTATCTTTGCTTTGATGAGACAAATAGAGAGTGCTCCTGGGGAGCTCCTGGAGTCTCTCTGTATAATGCAGTTTTTTTCCAGCCCATTTAACTATGTGTGGTTTCTTCAAACATCCTCCCAACACCTCCAGAGGAATGAAGTCTAGAACAGCACTCTGTATGCCAGAGGTGTCCAGGTGAGTCTGGTGATGTCACCTGCATTTGGAGGCACTGACACAAACTCAAGGAGGTTATTTACCAAAAAACCCAATTATATCTTTACCTAGAAGGCAATTTAGCTCCCTTGGCAAAATATGGCATGAGAACTGGGTGAACAGTGTGATTTCATGTGCAGCTATTATAAAATCAAATCCTTCTGTCCAGCAGGATTCAGTCCAGCTCTTCCAAATGATCAAAGGGAGATCTTGAAGGGGAAATACTTGAGATTTGGGATTTAAAAAGAAAGAAATCCAACAGCTTTGGGCCAGTAGCAAGAACACAGTGCCCCTTGACAGCCTCTCCCTGACCAGTTTGGGTGCCATGCACCTCTTTCTTCAAGAAAAGGAGGTTATAAAAGCAGATTAAGCCTGTTCCTGGGAAGTATCACCTTGTTTCAATGGAAGCAATGCCTTATGAATTCCTAAATGAAGACTCCCATGGCACTCATTAGCTGGCCACTGAAATCTGCCCCTGGCTTCTGCTGGTGTCCAGTGGTGTGTGGGGAAAGCAGAGCCTCAGATGTCATCCAGCCCAATCACATTCTTCTGCTTGGAGACCCACATCTGGAGCAGCCACCCTCTACCAGAAGTTACTGGAGGCTCAGGAACTGTGTTTGCCATGTCCTGCCACTCTCTGCTTCAGGTCTGTAGATGAGATGATCTAGATAGAGACTGGGAAGAAATTTCAGCTCTGGTGCTTATCTAAAGCCTTTGATATACTTTTTAATGGCAAGATAAAAATGCCTGCCACACAAAGTGAGGTTTTTCTGTCAGATCTGAGAATTGGTGATAAATTCTGATGCAACACTGTAAATAACTGTTTCCATTTAATGATGCTGAGCATGTCAGGCTGTGTCAATCACCCCTTGGAAATGAAGAAGAGCTGGGATTTGAAATGGCAAGCTGCGGGTGTCTAATCAATAATCCCATTATGTGGCAAGCAAACCAAATTTGATTATCACACAGCAGCTCCAGTCCTCCTCAGTGGAGCTGCAACTCAGTTGCCATTCAACCTCCCAGTACTCAATCCAGCAGGTGAAAACAGTCTGAAGATTATTTAGCTTCCAAATGTGGAGCTGTCTAGAGGGTTTGTGATACAGCAGTGCTGTGGCTGCTGCAAACCACAGGGCATTCTACCCTCTAGTGGGAAAAAAAGGCAAAGATGAGTGATCCTTAAAACACTCAGCTTCCCTCCAGCCCATGGATAGCACTAGAAGCCCAGCTTCTCTTGGATATCACTTCTACAGGGTCCTCACTGTCTCCTTGCACCCCTAAGCCCTTTGACATACAAGTAGCTCCAGACTTTGGGCAGACTCTTTATGGGTCCTGAAAAACCACAAGGATTATTCAACCCTTCTGCTCTTCCTCTTCTTGGCCCCATCTCACAGCTTGTTCCTTTCACTGATCTACCCACAAAGGGTCATATTCTACCTCACTCTTCACCCTTGCAACATGACTAAGGGATCTGCACGGGAATAAGATGTAAATCAAAGTATATTCCTAATCTGCAAGACTTTGTGATGTTAGTCAGACCACTCAGCTGCTTCCTCTCCACATCCCTCAATCCAGAGCTGTCTTCTGGATTGAATCCTGGGGATAACATTTAGTGTGAATCAACTCTGACTTTATTCCTGTGTATAAGGACACCCAGGAATCCCTTGGTAGATCTACACGTGTCAACACCACAGGGAAGCCCCCCCCACACCAACAGCAGCTCAGCCCCACTGGGATTCCACCCCAGTCAGAACAAAACCAGAGTTTGCTGCAGCTCCCATCTGTGGTGAATCCCCATGGAAAAAAAGGTTCCAAAGTGCACTCAACAGTGTGCCCAGACTTAGCTCTAGGCTGGATACAATAAGCACGTGGACTCTTTGGAAGCAAAACTAGGATTATTTTTCTGCTGTTCTGTAGTGGCAACATGGTGAGAGATTTGTGGAGATCAAGGGATAAAACAGGCTCATTTATATTTCAGAGACTCCAGTTAGGAGAGATTCCTGTCTCACAGCAGCACTGTTTACAACCCTGAGATGATGTTTTCTTATGGAAAGCACTGAAAAAATCCTGACCTTTATTTACTAAATTAATATTCTAACTAACACAGAATGTTTTAGCCTGAGATAAGGAATTCTCCATTGAGTCAGACTTAATATTTTAAAGAGGTGATGACTAAGAGTTATTTGGGATCTAATCAATCAACACCTTTTCAGCCAGAGGTACTGAAAAAACTGCTCTACAAGGTTTTTGTAGCCACCACCTTACAGGCAGTGCTGTCCAGATCTGCCCTGGATCACAGAATCCTAGAATCCCAGCAATGTCTAGAATGAAGGGAGCTCCAGAGCTGATCCAGCACAACACCTGCTGAGAGCAGGGACAGCTGGCAACCTGGGCCAGTGGCCACCACTCTGCTGGGAAAGAACTTCTGCCTTAGTTCTCATCTCCAGCCACTCCTTGCTCCTTCCAAACCATTGCCCCTTGGCCTTTCACTCCAGGCCTTTGGAAACAGCCCCTATGCAGGCTTTGGAGCAGCTCCCTTCTGGCCCTGGCAGGTGCTCTAAGGTCTCCTGGGGCCTTCTCTTCTGCAGGCTGCACAATTCCAGCTCCCTCAGCCTGTCCTGGGAGCAGAGCTGTTCCAGCCCCTGAGCATCTCCGTGGCCTCCTCTGGCCCTGCTCCAGCAGCTCCATGTCCCTGCTGTGCTGAGGGCTCCAGAGCTGGACACAGGGCTCCAGGGGATCTCTGCCCAGGATAGATCATGGTATTATGGAGCTGACAGACATATTTCCCACTGGAACAAGTTGCCCAGGGAGGTGGTGGAGGCTCCATCCCTGGAGCCATTGCAGGTGGGGCTTGAGGAGGCTCTGAGCACCCTGCTCTAGTTGCAGATGACCCTGCTCTCAGCAGGGGTTGGGTTGGACTGGATGAGCTCATTCCAACCCAGACACTGCTGGGACTCTGGGATCCAGTTAGCAGCTCTCAGGACACCACTCTCTCTTTTGCTGTATAGAAAAGAGGACAAGAGCAGTCTGCTGTGAGGCAGAAGAGTTTCCCTGTCAACATCAGCAGGAATCCAACTTCTAAACATCTTGTTGCTTCTCTACTCTGTCTTGTGTAGCAACTCCAATTACCAATAGCATTTTAATTTGGATTGGAATACTTACATTGTTGTTTTTCAAGCAGTGCCAACAGTGCTATTGTGGTTTCACCCCTGCTGGCACCACACGGCTGCTCATTCCCTCCTCTGCCCAGTGGGATGGGGGAGAGAAACTGGAAAAAAATAATAGAACTCATGAGCTGAGATGAAGACAGTTCAATAGGACAGAAAAGCAAGGGAAAATAATCATTAGAATAGACTATACAAAAGAAGTGATGCACTCTCCCCAGATTTATGTACTGAGCATGATGTTCCATCGCCTGGAATATCCATTCCTTTGGCCAGTTCAGGTCAGCTCTCCTGGCCACACTCCCTCCCAGCTTCTTCTTTACCTGCTCACTTGCAGAGCATGGAAAATCAGAAAAAAATCTTGGGCTTAAGATAAGCTCTATTTAGCAACAACTACAACTTCAACGTGCTATCAACATCCTTCTCATCCATCAATTCAACCCTGTTCCAGCTACTAGAAAGAAAACCCTGTCCCAGCTGAAATCCAGACACTTCTCTTAACCAATGGCCCCCTGTGGTGGCCACTTTTATTAATGTTCCTGGAAATGGGGTCTGATTAAACTTTTTCTTGTAGTCAGTGAATTTTCCAAGGCATGAAAAAGAACAATAGCTGCATTTTCCTCATGCTGTTTTCATTAAGAAGGTCATCATTTAGCAAAGCACCTTCCAGCTTGGAGTGTATCAGAGAGCCCATGGAGACTAATAGGATTGCTCCAAGCAGTAAGGCATGTGCTTAGAGATCTTAAAGGAGAAGTGGTTTGACTGGAAATTATCATCATCATCATCAGTAACCCAGTACTGGGAATTGTATCATTCTATTTGTCCCACTCTGGCAGGGGGTTGGACTCCATGATCTCCAGAGGTCCCTCCCAACCCCCACCATTCTCTGATTCTTTTCTAGGATGTTTTCCACACCCTGCACTCAGGGTCAAAAAAAAGTGTTGCCAACCTACACATCCACCAGGATGATTAGCTAATTATGAATATCCTTCTAACTGTAAGCATTCAACTCACTTTCATGCCAATTCTAGTGCCTGTGTGTGGGAACTAAAGCTTGTTCTCAGACATGTTCATAAGGAGGTTTAAGATTTTTATGCCATTGTGTTCAGTACCCTTAAGAAACAGATAATCCCATTCATCTAGCTTTGATTTACCAACTGAAATAGGTGCTCACAGCCCAGGTGTCTTCAGGATTTGAATACTGAAGCTGCCAAGTGCATAATTACATTAGTAATGCTTCCAGGAATAGACCTAGCAGCTCCTAAAACACAAGGTGTAAGATCTCAAGGAGCTGGTACAATTTGCTTTTAACAGTGGTGAGAAACCAAACAGGAATCTAAAGCAGGCGAATGCTCCATGTAAGAAGAAAATAAAGATAAGGAAAACAGCAAATTAAGAACATGGCAGTATCCCAAACCACACCTGAGGAACAAAACCAACCAACTCTGTAACTGCAGCTACCCAGAATGGGCAGTGCCCAGAGGGATGAGTGACAGCTCCTCAGTCAGACACCCATTGGGTCACAGTGGCTGAATCCCACACCCACAGGGCTTCACTTCTGCCCAGTTGAAAGAGTTCTTTCAACTGGAGTGAAGAAATGATCTTGAATTCCAAGAGAAGTGGTGATGTTTCTAACACTGAGCAACCCAGGAACTCCCCAGGGATTGTAACTCCACCTACCAACACCATCACCTGTTGCTTTGCTCTTCCATGCATCCCAGGATGCCTGTCTCACCCCAAAGCTGTCACTTTCTGCCTCCATGTTAACTAGTTACAAATTTTTGCCAAGCTATCCAAGAAGTCATGTGAATTCTTTAGAGGAATCCAGCTGTACTCCATAGTTGGTTTCAGTGTGTTCAGTGCTCAGTAGATTTTTCACTTTAATCTAAACTTTAATGGGCAAAACCCCCCTAAGAAACCCCAAGGCAAAGTTGCACTAGGTGGAGCCCAGTCCTACATTCAGTGATTTATATGTGATTGGGATAATCTGCCCAGTGAGCAGTGAAAGCAGAGAAGGGGGCATCCTGCACCTCTGGGATGGGTGTCCTCTCCTGGCCAACCTGGAGCAAACCCCATGCAGGTTCCACATCTACTGCAAACAGAACCACAGAACCACTGTGCTTGGGAAGACCTCCAAGATCATCAAGTCCAACCTTTATCTAACTCTACCAGGGCCACTACTGCACCATGGCCTTGAGCACCACATCTGGATGGCTTTACATCCATCCAGGGATGGTCATTCAGTTCCAGACTCTGATAACCCTTTTGGTAGAGAAGTATGAATCACATAAATAAATCTTTCTTTCTCCCAAATGGGACAGAAGATTTTTTAATTACTGAAGGAATTGCACAACCATGCAACTGCCTGAGTCTCTTCCCTGGAAAACAGCTTAAAATAAATAAAAATATTAAAAATATTAATGGATAATTAACTAAACAGCAGCTACATGAGAACCTATTAACAACCATCATCTACAAATCAACCTGTCCTTCCTTCACCATCTATTGCTACACAGAGGCACATGCACACAGACATTCACTTCTAGTGGAATTTTTATTCCTCAGTTGTACCTTTTTACTGCTCTTACAAGAGGAAATCTTCCATTTGTTTATGACTTAGAGCACAGAAATTTCTACATTGAAACATGACTTGTCTTTCCACAACAGCAAAAGAGATTTGGAATGAGCAATAGGGAAATAACTCAGGCATTTAGCAAATGGTAACTGTGTCAGATTCCTGTTATGGAAGGGAAGAAAGTGTCTGCCCAAAGTCAATCAGTCAAACCAAAAGATTTATTGATTACAGGATTAGCTTCTTTTTCTGATGGATTTGGAGTTGGGGGAGGAAACCTCAGGGAGTGGGAAGGGATAAAATCAAGACATCAAAAGCTAACCACAGAAAAGGTGCATTTCCAGAGCAAAGAAGATATGGAGATCAATGACAAGGGCCAGTCAGCCCCTGTTAGGGGTCACACACAGACTGGGGGTGCTGGGAGGGAGCTCTGGAGATGCTGGAGTCCAACCCCCTGCCAGAGCAGGGGCACCCAGGGCAGCCCACACAGCAACAGATCCAGGTGGGGTTGGAAAGTCTCCAGAGCAGGAGACTCCACAGCCTCCCTGGGCAGGGAAGGGGATGGCTCTGTTTCAGTTCTCAGCAGTTCCCAGGTCTAAGCCATGAAGCAGGAACCAGCATTTTGTTGCCTGGCAACTCAAAAGAAGTGTCAATAATAAAAGGCACAGGGTAAAAATGTCTAAAACACCTCCCTGGCTTTAGGAGCTTTTGGATCCATTTCTGGAAATCATTTAGGAGTCTAAATTCTACTGAAGATTCCTATTTGACTTTAGAATGTCCTTAAAAATTGCCTTTTTCATTTCAGATAGTGTTTGAAACAGAGGCCATGGGCTGGCATGGAAACACAACTGAGAATATACTGGGAATTCCAAAGCATCTCACCTACTTCTGTGCTTCCATATATCCCTTCAGCCATTTCCCTGCATCCTTTATTTACACATCTTTTCCTTCAGACTCCTTGCTGGCAGAGGTGGGTCTGAAAATCATACCCCATGGAGATGTTTCTCAACAGACATGTAAGATGCTGCCTCTGGCCTGGGATTCTCAGGTTAGACAGACTGAGCTCCCATTTCAGCCTGAATCTTCTGAGGGGTTGGTCACAAGGATGAGAACTTAATTCACAGTGGAGGAAAACCACAGTGTGATGGCAAGATGTTGCAGAGTGTTCAGAAAACTATTCCATTGCAGTGCATGTTCCTTCTCTTGCAGGAGCTGATAAAACACACAAAGCACTGTAAAAATGAGTAAATCCCTGCCCTATCCACTCTGGCATCTCCTGACAGCTGCAGGGATAGATAGAGAGAAGGCTTGGCAGCAATGCTAGGGCTTTCAGCTCTCTATCTCTATTATATCAAATCCAAACAGCATCACCTTCTAGCTATGCCAGCCCTTGGGAAATGCAAGCATTTGGATGGAGAAAGCTTGGATAAGTCTAAGCCTGGACATGGCTGGAGGCATGATAAGGAAGCAGGACAAAAGGAGGAGCCAGAAATAACTTTAAAAGGCTTCCTTTCACTGGGTACCAGCAGCTATCTTGTTTTCCTCTTCTTTGCCAAGTGCCTGAGCTCAAGATCACTAGAAGCTCTATAAGGAGCTTTGCTCCTGTCCACAAAGGACCCTCAAACAGAGGCAGGCAAGAAAATCTGCCCACTTATTTTCTAGATTAACCACAAAACTGCTCTGATACTTTTTTTTTTTTTTCACAGCTGCTGGAACCAACACCTTTTCCTACAGGAAATGCAGCCAGACACAGGTCAGGATGAATAATATGGAAGAAATGAGTAGTTCTTTTTGCCTTCAGATGTGAAAATAGGGTGTGGAACCTTCAACAGCCCATTTGGGCTCAAAACATCTTCAATATTTAACCATACAGGCTGAGTGTTTTCTTTTGACTTGCTTGCAAGTGGCTTCTCACTCAATACAGAAGACAAATGAAAGTCTTCACCAACCTGCTGCTGTTACAACAGAGACTTGCTGCAAACACAAGAGTTTTCTTGCCAGTTTGCTAATATCTGTGGAACTCCCTGCTGAAGTTGGCCAGAAAGATCATGAGCTTCAAGATGCTCAAGAAAAATAAACTTCATTTAAGTGCATTTTCAAACTAACAATCAAGAGCCAGAAAAAAAAATTAAAAATAGGCTCTCCCCAAATCCAAATCCTTAGAAATGAGCTAAAAGGGAACAAAACAGAGAATATTATTCAAACAGAGCTCCCATCTGAAGGGGCAGAGTGATGGTGCTCTGAGGAGGATGCAGATTGACAAGGACCTGTTCTGCATCCAGCCTCAAACTAGAACTGGTCCATTTGCTGACACCCTGCCAGAGCTATAAGCATCAGATAAATATGATTTCAGAAGCAAATTGTTTTGTCAGTATGGGGTTTCTTCCAGTCCCAAACCCCAACATCCTCTATGTGAAGAAAAGCCACAGTCCATACACATTAAGCCTGGAAATCCTCATTTCAGGGATGACTTTTGCATCCTTCAGCACAAGCCACTCAATCCCCTCATTGCCAGGACACAGATCCAAGGTTTAGCTAACTCATGAGGCTAGTGGGAGCCATAGCTAATTCCACAGCCTCTCTTGGGCTTACCTGGAGCCCAAACACTCCAGAAACTCCTGTGATTCTTTCAGAGATCTGCTGAGCCTGGAGGATTCAGGATTGCCAAGAAATGGGTGTGGAAAGGAGAGTGCCAGGGGTTTATCAGCTGAATGCTGTGAGGCTGTGGGCAGGGACTGTCCTAACAAGCCCCAGATCTCATCTCAGAGAGCATCTTTGTGACCAAGCAGTTTCTTTTCAGGCTTCTAGAGGCTGTGAAGAGCAGCACAGAAGGCCAGGGAAGGCCGACACTGCTTGGACTCAGTTCAAAGGCTAGAAGAGCAGAGACTCTGCTCTCTCCTACATCTGGTCTCTCCAGACTGCAGATACACATGTTCTCCAAACAGCTCATGGCAAGTTGCTCATCTGCTGCTCAGGGTTAGCAAATCAGCAGAGAGCTCCACTTCCCACAGGGGTGGAGTTCTAGACCAGGAGTCAACTCTCTTTGGAGAGTGTTGGTGAAAATTCCTCTTCTTGAATAACCAAGACCATGAATATTCTGTTATTTCCTTTCAGTGTTAAAAAGAAGATGCTCTAGATGCCTTAATAAATGGTTCTGTGTTCCTTCAGCTACCCTGAGAGGAAGAGACAGCTAATTAAGCATCACTGCACTTTGCCATGTAACTGCAAAACAAATAAATGAACAATATTCCTCTCTGGAAAGACATATGGATCTATAAAGTTACTTCAAGAGCTTCAAGGCATCTTCAGCAAACTAATGCAATCAACAGAGGTTCCTTCTGACCCCAAACTTCATACAGAGAACTGACAGTTCACAGAGAAAAGCCACATCTGCCAGAAAACAAGCACCAGATGTCAGTCACACAGAGCTTGGGGATCAGTGTCTGTGTTTTCATGGCTTGCACAACAGGATGGTCACCTTTTCCTAGGGCAAGGAATTGTCTAATTGTCAAAGTAATTGTCACCAACAATGTCCTTCTATGGTGTGACCAGATGCTTCCTCCCATTCATTCTGGAAAGAGAGAACCCAGGAAGAAGTTCAGTGTCAAATCCCTGCTGGGGTTCATTCAAACTGACTCTCAGTCTGGGAAGCTTTATGAATTTTCAGGTTTTTCTGTAGGACACTCCACTGAGAAGCCAAAGCAGCATCTCCCAAGTAAACAAAGAGTTTTACCCAAACAGGAGGTGGTCACTGGACCCCTGTGCACACTGTATTTTAAGATCAGGAAGGTTCACTGCAACACTAACCATCTCTTCAGCAGGTCATTGCTAGCTCAGCATGACAGCTAAGGTGAAGGAACCAGCAAATCCCCCTCAGAGGGCTCCAAAGAAGGGTTTCTGGAGAGATGTGATGAAGCAGAACAAAAGCAGGAGCTCTCCAAACAAACATCACTTCGTTTGCAAAAAGGACTAGCCCTTGATTATTTACTGAATAAATATGTGCCAATCTGCTGACCTGTAAACACACAGCAGCTTTTCTTCAAAAGAGAGAAAAAAATAATCCTTTGTACTTACACGGCTCTGGCTGATCCCTACCCCCAGGGGATTAAATGCATTTCTCTGTTACAGCCACATGGTTTCACAAAGAAAAGGAATTTAACTCAATTCACAATTCAGTCTCAGCACAGGAGGGACATGGAGCTGCTGGAGCAGGGCCAGAGGAGGCCACAGAGATGCTCAGGGGCTGGAACAGCTCTGCTCCCAGGACAGGCTGAGGAAGCTGGGATTGTGCAGCCTGGAGAAGAGAAGGCTCCAGGAGACCTCAGAGCACCTGCCAGTGGCTGAAGGGAGCTGCTCCAAAGCCTGCAGAGGGGCTGTTTCCAAAGGCCTGGAGTGAAAGGCCAAGGGGCAATGGTTTGGAAGGAGCAAGGAGTGGCTGGAGATGAGAACTAAGGCAGAAGTTCTTTCCCAGCAGAGTGGTGGCCACTGGCCCAGCTTGCCCTGGTGAGGGAGGTGGTGGAGGCCCCATCCCTGGAGCCATTGCAGGTGGGGCTTGAGGAGGCTCTGAGCACCCTGCTCTAGTTGCAGCTGTCCCTGCTCTCAGCAGGGTTTGGGCTGGATCAGCTCTGGAGCTCCCTTTCACCCAGACACTGCTGGGATGCTAGGATCCTTCTAAGGCAACAGTAGAAGCAGTGTGTAAGCAAGGGGTGTAAAGCTGGAGTTGTAGCCAAGAAGTCACCTGTTAATAGGAGGCCAGTCAGTTACTTGAAGGGGTCACTCAAAGGGGTTGGTTACTTCAAGATCTCAACGTGGATTCTTGAGCCATCCTTCTCATATTTTCAACTCTGCTGAAAAAATGCAGCCTTTTTTTCACAACTCTACTAGTAAATGCCTTTGCTCATATGATTTGGAAGTTAAAAGAACTTATGTACTTAATATTATTCCATACAAGGCCTTTCTACAATATATGTGCATATATATGGATATATTTTCCCAATTTAAATGGCAGCCTTTGAAGGAAATCTTTCTCCTCAGGTAAGGTGAAATGCTCACAGGACACATCTCTACTGATCCATATTTAACCTCCCAACCCACAAATTTTCAGGCTGAAGATTAAGACTTAAACATAAATGGTCTGAGAGTTTTCCAGCATCCCTTGCTTCATCTCCAGGCATGAGGTCTGTGCCTTGCTGGGACACTGGGACCTGGCTGGGAAGCATTAGAAGAGCCCTCTCCTAACCTTTTGAAATGTCCCCATTGCAACTGTTTTTGAGGCTTTAGTTCCTTCCAAATCTCACTTAAGCTCTGCTGTGTTTGAAGATATCAACATTTTATACCATTGACCTTTCATCCCCTCCTTTTCTTAGTGAGCATTAAATGCTCCTCAATCATATTTAAATTGACTTCCAATGTCATCCAGACTAACAAAATCAGCTACCACCACCTTAACTTGATATTCAAGCATGAAGCTATTCTAATAAATGTCAATGACCAAATTAAATTTGCCTTCCAGGATCTGAAGGGGCTCCAGGAAAGCTGGGGAGGGGCTTTTGAGGCTGTGGGGCAGTGACAGGACTGGAGGAGATGGATGAAAACTAGAGCTGGGTGGATTCAGATCATACATGAAGAAGAATTTCTTCCCCAGGAGGGTGTGAGACCCTGGCCCAGGGTGCCCAGAGAGGTGGGGGAAGCCCCATCCTTGGCAGTTTCTCAGGCCAGGCTGGATGGGGCTCTGAGCAACCTGCTCTAGTGGGAGGTGTCCCTGCCATGGCAGGGGGTTGGGACTGGATGAGCTTGAAGGTCCCTTCCAACCCTGACCATTCTCTGATTGCATTATTCTAAATATGTGAATGTTGATGTTGGTCTCCAGAAGCTCAAGAGATTTTGTGCTCATCTAAGGAAAAGTGTTATTAACATTCAAGTCAGATCCAACCAACAAAACCTGAGTGTTCAGCACTGACACAAGACAGGACAAGAGGCAGTGGGAGTCAGTGGGAGCACAAGAGGTTTAGGGGAAACACAAGGAAAAACTTTTTCCCAATGAGGGTGCCAGAGCTCTCTTTGGCAGCTCTGCTCATGGCCTCCCTGGCTTACCTGCACCCTCTGGCATTCCAGCCTCAGACTAGCTGCATCCAGAAACTGCCCATCCTGGGGTTTGCCTGGCCAGAAGAGCAGCAGATTGCTGACTCAGCACAACAGCCACCTGACCTTGTCACCCAGAGCAGTGACACAGAGCTGGCAGGAGGGACTAACACTGCAGCAGGGAGAAGAGATTCAGCAAAGCCAAGACTGCAGTCCTGCCATCCACAGTCCTGGCCAGAAAGCCAATATTCCTCTGAACAGGGCTGTGGAAACAGTGTTGGGAAAGTGGATAAAGGGGGCAGGGGGACATGGAAAGCATGCTGGAGGTGGAGCTCCACAGATGGTGGTGTGGAAATGGAGCTCACTGAATGGACAGGCTCTGCAGCACCTCTCTCACATCCATGACCAAGCTTCACAGAGTCAAAACAAAGAGATGTAGATGTGATTAGATCCTTGATTATCACTGACAGAGGAGTGCAAACAGCCCTGAGACAAAGTAAAGCAAGGGGAGGATTGATATTGTACACAAACAAAGAGCCAGGGCACTGCAGCTGCACAATTCCATCTGGGGAAGAGTTAATGAGTAAAAAGAGAGAACTTTTACCTGGAAACTCCACCAGCAAGGCACAGACAGTCATTTGCATGTCAATAAATCAACCACCTAATGCAAAAAGCTTATGACAAGAGGAGTGCTGCCATCCAGAGCAGCACTGAGCACACAGCACCACCCCTCACCCCCTGTCACTGCTCTGGGCCCTTGCAATTGATTCCTGCTGCTCCCAAGAAATCACTGGGGTAATGACTGAACATGTTATAAATGCTATGGACAGGGGATGGAGGCACCAGCAGCAGGTTGGCAGGAGACACCCAGCTCAGTGGTGCTGTGGATGTACCAGAGGGATGGGATCCATCCAGAGGGACCTGGACAGGCTGGACAGGGGGGCCCAGGGCAACCTCATGAGGTTCACCAAGAGCAAGTGCAGGGTGCTACCCCTGGAACAATCCCCACTGTCCATCCAGGTTGGGGATGAGGGGACAGAGCAGCCTTGCAGGAAAGGACTTGCGAGTGCTGAGAGAGGAGCAGCTGCCATGAGCAGCCAGGGTGTGCTGGAGCCCAGCAGCCAATCCAGCCTGGGCTGCAGCAGGAGCAGTGTGGGCAGCAGATGGACAGAGGGGATTCTGCTGCTCTGGGCAGAGCTCCCCTGGAGCCCTGTGTCCAGCTCTGGAGCCCTCAGCACAGGAGGGACATGGAGTTGCTGGAGCAGGGCCAGAGGAGGCCACAGAGATGCTCAGGGGCTGGAACAGCTCTGCTCCCAGGACAGGCTGAGGGAGCTGGGATTGTTCAGCCTGCAGAAGAGAAGGTTCCAGGAGACCTTAGAACACCTTCTGGTGCCTGAAGGGAGCTGCTCCAAAGCCTGCATAGGGGCTGTTTCCAAAGGCCTGGAGTGAAAGGCCAAGGGGCAATGGTTTGGAAGGAGCAAGGAGTGGCTGGAGATGAGAACTAAGGCAGAAGTTCTTTCCCAGCAGAGTGGTGGCCACTGGCCCAGGTTGCCCAGGGAGGTGGTGGAGGCCCCATCCCTGGAGCCATTGCAGGTGGGGCTTGAGGAGGCTCTGAGCACCCTGCTCTAGTTGCAGCTGTCCCTGCTCTCAGCAGGGGTTGGGTTGGATCAGCTCTGGAGCTCCCTTTCACCCAGACACTGCTGGGATTCTAGGATTCTGTGATCATGATGTGGGCAGTGGCTAGTTTGGGAGAAGCCACTGGACATTGCTGCAGTCACAGACAAGCCCTTAAGACTGGTACTGAAGGAACAAAATAAATCCAAACCCTGGCCAACACCACCACTTGAAAGAGGAAACAAAAATCCTTCCAGCAAAGTGCTGTTTTGAGCTCAGCCGTGGTTATTAACCCAATCACCCTGCCTCTCAGTGCCTGTAACAGAACATTCAAACAGACAGACATGGAAACAGAGGAGCAGGGAATGCTGTGCTACAGCAAATATTTGCTTTCCATCCTCAGCTAATCCTACCAACTCCTCAGTGAATTCAGTGCAACAGAAAATCCTGAATTTCCCATTAGAGCTGAGGTTGTGAGTTCTGGGGTCAAGCTTTGCTCTCTGTTCAGAGACTCTAAATTCTAAGACTTCAGTGAAGTCATCTCAGATTTCTGAAGGCACATTTGGCCTTGTGACTCCCTGGACTTAATGCCAACTGAGATAATTTTATATGTTAAAAAAAGAGAAGCTATGTTATGATCATTCAACACCAATTTCTTTGAAAAGCAGCCCTGAAGAGACAAGTCTTCAGAGAAAACTATTAAGGAAGCATTAAAGGAGCTGAGCAATGAAAAGGACAATCAAGAGTTAAAGGCTGCTGGACTAAGATACATTCTGATGCAGGTTTTGTTTTGAGCTGCCACTGATGGAAAGGATGGGATCTGACTGGTATGGAAGCTTTCAGAGCCAGAAAAGAGGCAGATTTACCATTCACCTAAACTCACTGTGCAGTTGTAGTTGAGGTGCAAATGATGAGCAACAGTGCCTCCCAGAGTGAGAACTGCCCCAGTCCTTCAGCCTCAGGAGCAAAGGGAATCAAGCAACTGTTAAGGTTGGAAAAGATCTCCAAGATCATCAAGTCTGACCTTCTACTTTTTTTTTTTTTTAATCTATAATTCTGGTTTTATAGGAGAGAAAATCAGACAACAGAAAGCTACAGAACAGGAATGAGAAGAGAGAGGTGATGTCTCGTATCTGAGCAGCCTCAAACCCATCCCATCTGAGCAGAGCCACCAGGAGACCCAACACACTCTTCCTCCTGAAACCCAGACAAGACTGGCATGTGAGAGCATGAGGTTGTTGGTTTCACTATGGGCTCCATGTCTTTTACCAGCTTCTGATGTTCCATGATTTGTGTGCTGAAGATACTACATCCATTCATCATTTCCCCTGACAGAAATGTGGAGCTGCCAGGCTGAGATGACAGAACTGTGTGTTTAGCATCCAGGAGTTCCCAGACTGCTGGAGCCCTCAGGACACCCTCACCCTTCCCCCCTCTAGCTCTGGAATAACCAAACAGCAGTCCCCACTTAGCAAGCTGCTGCTCAGAGTAGGAAACAATTAACAGAGCCACCTTGGCACCTTTAATTGGCTGTGTTGAACTTGATTCCAGCACAAAACAAGTGCCCTGTGAAGAATGGAGTTAGGGGGAATCTACATTCAGCATCCTCCTAGACAATAATCACTTAAAAAGAGTTTAGGGGAAACACAAGGAAAAACTTCTTCCCTGTGAGGGTGGCAGAGCCTGGCAGGGGCTGCCCAGGGAGGCTGTGGAGTCTCCTGCTCTGGAGACTTTCCAGCCCACCTGGATCTGTTCCTGATCTAGGTGCCCCTGCTCTGGCAGGGGGTTGGACTAAATTTCTTTCCAGGTTCCTTCCAACCCCTGCCATTCTATGATTTAAGTTTTCCAATTTTGACTACCCAAGCCATATTGAAAAGCACATTCCCATCTATTTAATTTATATGACACTACAATTAAACTCCTTGGCACTCGTGTATCTTTTCAAATCAACAGCAGACCAAAGATGTCAGCTGCTGGGAAATCTCTCAATGTCCTGCCTGTTTGTACTTCTTTTAGCATCCTTACTAATTTAAAAGACCATCATTCATAACAGCACATTATTCAAATTTTAGCAAGATAATCCCCTCAGAGGCCAGGTTCTGTTAGGATTCTGTCATCCCCAAATCAATTTAATTGAGCAGCAATAATGACCATGTCCAGGAACAAGGAGAAGCAGGTACCTGAAATGCAGCTCAGGGTCCTCACCTGCACGTTACCAACCAACTGTGATCTGGGATATTTTGTAAACTCTTAGTAGGAAGTTTGTA
The DNA here is from genome assembly GCA_013401355.1 of Ceyx cyanopectus. NCBI lineage: Eukaryota > Metazoa > Chordata > Aves > Coraciiformes > Alcedinidae > Ceyx > Ceyx cyanopectus. The sequence continues at coordinate 52,640 of VYZU01042547.1, forward strand.
TCTGAACATTCTCTTGCCAGAGGGACATATCCCTAGGCAGCAGGTTTAATACAATTGAGTTTGAATTGTGATTTGTTATTCTTGTTTTTCTGTTGTTCTCAGCTTCTCTGCTCCTGGGGGGGAATGCCCACCAAACCATAGAGCTGTGATGAGAAATGATTAGTTTGATCCTGGGATATTTGACTGCAACAGCTGCACATGAAAACAATCTGCATCTTTTTCTGATGCCAAGAAAGATCAGGTACTGTGGAAGCTGAAGTGGAGCCAATCTAGATCCCTCCACCTCAGCTAAAGAACTGAAAGAGGGAGGTGAAAACCATAACTGGTCGATTTAACTGAGAAGAGCAAAAAGCTTTGGACCTACTTTGTCTTTAAGTGCTTCTCAGTACTTGATGAATTCTGGGTGCAGTGAACATCAGAGGTGTTGAACAGGCTGGAGCAGGGTTTGGAGAGGAACACACACAATGAGACAAGCTGCAGGACTGGCAGAAATCCCTCCTGACTTCATCAGCCTGTGAAATGGAATCAGAGAATGGTGGGGGTTAGAAGGGAGCTCTGGAGATGCTGGAGTCCAACCCCCTGCCAGAGCAGGGGCACCCAGGGCAGCCCACACAGCAACAGAGCCAGGTGGGGTTGGAAAGCCTCCAGAGATTTCCAATTTGGGTGGAATTTTACTACTTTGGAATCTCAGAGTGAGGAGAACAAAGCTGAAAACAATATTTTGAAGGAACCAATCCATGCCATGGATGAAAGGCCAGATTTTAACCAAACAGGGAGCTTACAGATCCTGCAACATGCCAGTTCTGAACTTCTGAGGCACAGACATTACTCTCAACCTTCTGACTGCAGGAATGGAAGAGCTGCACCCCCAGAGACCTCAGAGTCCAACTGGATCCAGAAGAAAAAGCCTCTTGTGCCAGGGTTGCATCAGGAGCACACAGATTCTGGGGCTAGATTGAGAGCAATCAGGCACTGAACTGCTATTATGTATGAACTAAAGGTTCAAGGAACCTTTAGATCCATAAACCAGGAATTACCAGCCAATCCAGGGCTTCATCCAAGCTTCCAGACGGCTCCTTGAAGCTCCATTCACACCAAGGTGCTTCCACACAATCCCCACACAGCACAGCAGCAAACCCTCCAGCAGATGTCTGATCCCTCAGCACTGCTGCTATCAAACACTGTTCATCTGAGGAACTGAAGAGGGTTTTTTGGTCTCCAGAGTGCAATTAGCCGTGAATTAAATCCAGAGATGTAAACATGAAACACAGTAATACTGTGCTGCACAGAACAGAATTGTCTTGGAGGGATTCAGTGCAGCAGCACAGCATTTCTATCTGCTGGTAGCTCAGGGGTTGGGGGGGTTCTTCAGGATTTTTCTCTTCCATGCAGCTCTGTCAGGGAGACATTTGGCAGTTTGCACGGGTCAGCATTTGCTGATTTTCTGAGTCAAAGCCACTGGATTTATTTCCTTCCATGCACCTGAAATGCTCTCCCATAGGCATTAAAACCAAGTAACATTCATCTCCACAAAGAACTGCTCCATCATTACAATCAATGAAGAATGAAGAAGGAACTGCAGCTGAGGGGACCCCTTGGTATAATTTGGGGATTTGTTTAATTTGCTGTTGCTGAGATGAACTGAGATGTCATGCACGTGCAGGAGCTTCCACAGGCAGCATTTCTCTCTTATCTCAGCAGATTTTTCTGTTAGGATTGGCTGATTCTCAGACACCAACTGAAGGATCTGGAGAGGGTTTGGCACCCCCAGTACAAAACCAGCACAGATAAAACATGACTGCTAAGTAGTTACCTTGTCAAGTCTTTTCTTTGAAGACCTTCACACACTAGGTCTTTACCTGTTGCAATAGATCGATAAGAAGTCCATCAAGTACATCTAATAAAGGTCATTCCTTCCCTTTGGGGCAGCAGAAATACCATGGGCCTGGACTGCACCATTAACTCCCATCTTGAATTCTCAGGGCTTTTCCAACACTGCTGTAAGTGTGGCTCTGCAAATACTCTGCAAAACTCATTCTTACCCAGGACAATCTGGGCATCTCAGTCACTGCCTAGGAGCAACTTTCCAAAGCTCTCAAATCACAGAATGTCAGGGGTTGGAAGAGACCTAGAAGATCATCTAGTGCAACTCCCTGCCAGAACAGGGTCACCTAGACCAAGTCACCTGCAATTAACTCCTTGAGGTAGGAGTTTCCTAGAGGTGAACTGGGCATTATTTGCAGTGTAAGACAAACCTCAGAGAGCAGGGCAATTGCACCAGCTTGAGGGGCTGCTACAGAAATGTGCCATAGAATCCTAGAATCCCAGCAGTGTCTGGGTGAAAGGGAGTTCCAGAGCTGATCCAGCCCAACCCCTGCTGAGAGCAGGGACAGCTGCAACTAGAGCAGGGTGCTCAGAGCCTCCTCAAGCCCCACCTGCAATGGCTCCAGGGATGGGGCCTCCACCACCTATCTCCCTGGGCAAGCTGGGCCAGTGGCCACCACTCTGCTGGGAAAGAACTTCTGCCTTAGTTCTCATCTCCAGCCACTCCTTGCTCCTTCCAAACCATTGCCCCTTGGCCTTGCACTCCAGGCTGTTTCCAAAACAACCCCTCTCCAGCCTTGCTAGTCGTGAGTATGCACTGAAGTTCTCCAGTACCATCAGTGAGCTGCTAAACGTTCTGTTTGTAAGCTGTTGGGTGATATAACTCACCTCAAATATCAACACTCCCCCAAAAAACCAAGTACTTTGGTTAAATTACCTCAATTAGAGAAATCTTAAACTTCTTAGCCAGATTTTTACTGTTCATGTGTGTGGTGAAGGAAAGCAAAGGAGCATTGCAGCATCCCAAAGGTTTCTTCATGTCTTGGGATGTTTGAATCTTTATTGCCACTGAAACACAAAATGCTAGTGGTGAAAAACTAGATCCCCTGAAGTCAATTCTCTAAAGCTGTGTCATGTCTACACTCATATGTGCTGCTAAGCTGCTTACCTACAAAAGCAGATCCTTCCAAAAGCCACCAGTTGTATCTTCATGTACCTATTGCAGATGGCAGAGCTGTTCCATTTGCCCTCAGTTTGCATCACCTTCTATTTTCCCACAGAAGCTGTGGAGGGAACAAGGTTTGTCATTTGTTCTGGCTCCTGCAGGATTCATGAGGTCCATCCTCCATCCTCAGAGGACCTGGGACCTTTGAAGGAGACTGAGTGGATCCAAGTTCCATCCCATGATGTGAAGTCCCATACCTAATCCTGTGCCCAGCCTGCTGTTTGCTGAAAAAAACAACCCAAACAACAAAATCCCACAAAGCCAAACCAAAATAAACCCCATTTTTTCTGCTGGCTCAGCAAACTGAAGATATTGGGTGCATGGGAGGTGCCAGGACCAGGAATAACAGGATTGTTGTGGTTGGATTGCTCTAGTCTAGTATGGTTTCCCAGCATTAACTCAGCTGGATGGATGGGGACTGGGGACAACAGTCAGCATGGGGGAGACTGGGAGTGTGCCAGGAAAGCAGGGAGCAGCCAACAGCCAGCACCTGCACAGCTAAACTGGTTTCTGGCTGGAAGAAGATGTGCACCCTTCTGGGAGATGAAAAACAAAAACAAGTCAGTGTGCCCCAGAAAACTCCTGGCCTGGAGTAAATAACCTGCCCTGCAAGGGGGCTGGGGGCAAATCACAGGTTTACTTTCTGAAATTTAATTTACCTCATCTATCAGTTCTGGATTTTTTAGGGCCAAAGAGGGAAAAAGCAAGGAGAAGCTGAGTGAAGCTAAGCATGGAATCATTCAGGTTGGAAAAGCCCCTTGGGATCCTCCAGTCCAACCATCAGCCCTGCTCTACACAGCTCACCCCTAAACCATGGCCCTCAAACCCACATCCAAACCACCCTGCAACACCCCCAGGGCTGGGGACTCCACCCCCTCCCTGGGCAGCCTGTGCCAGGCTCTGGCTGCTCTTGCAATGAAATTTTTTTCCCTAATGCCCAGTCTAAACCTCCTGGTGTAGCTGGAATCCATTAGGATTCAAGGAGAATAAAAGATTACAGAGGTGGAAAGAAAGAAGCAGCTAAAAGTGAAAAGTGTCCCCTGCAAATCAAGATATATTTCCTGAAAACCTCTGTCACAAAATGTTTACACCTCTCTAGAAAGTATTGTCTGTTTTTTTCTCAGCAGACCTGTCCCCAGCAGTGTGATTTGGGCTGAGTATTGTCTGTTTTTCTCAGCAGTGTGATTTATTCTGTCCAACTGGTCAGGCTCCTGTCTTCTCATCCATTTCATACTGCTGATTTCTAGAAGTCTCTCACTGCCATTATTTCCTGCTTCCAGATGGTCAGTAAACAGCACACAGATAAAATAACCCTTGAATTTTCACATTTCCATCTCCAGCAAGTGTTTATCCAGTGTATCAACCACATCTTTGATTACATTCTCAGTGGGATGAGGAAATTATCACCTCTTATAAAACCTGACGATGCACACGGGAAAAAATAAAGAAACAAAAAGTGACAACTGCACAGCAGAGCTGCTCAAGAGCTGTGATAAATTCCTCTGTGCTGGCTTCCAAATAAAGAAAACCATTTCTGAAGGTGGAAACCAGCACAGGTAAGTGGCTGGTAGCAAAGTGCTTTTTTTCTGAGCAGTGAGCTACTGCCCTGGCTTCTGAGCCTTGTCCTTAGGCTTTAACCATCAGGCTCCATCTGGACCCATCCCATTTTTTTTGCCTCAAACACTCAACCTTGTTCAACCCTACAGACTAAACAACAGGTGGTAGGTGACTTTTCAGAATTAGCAGCCAGAGCAGTTCTCAGCCCAGTGACTTTGGTTTGAGGTTTGGATTTCATCTCTTAGCCTACATTTCTTACCAGGAGAAAACACCACCAATCCGCCAAAGACGTGTTCCCATTTCCCCAGTCCCTCCAAATGAAGACACCCTCAAAGCCCTAATGTGAAGGGAAATACACCTCCTGGCAGTAAACCCCTAAAGGTAGGGAGCTTCCCACTCCAAACACAGCAAAGGTTTTTCAAAAGCATTCAGAATTTTCCTACCATTTTGTACCCACGGGGCCTCAAAAACCAGAATCAACAATCAGCCTTTAACTGGAACACTTTTAAGGACATTATTTTACCTGCCTAGGAGAATATAAAAAATATGGAAAGAAATTCCTCCTGTTAAGTTGACACTAATACTGCAATTGCAAAGCCACAAAAGCACAGCCTTGTCTAAACAGCCAGTGTCAGCTCCAGACAGCTTAATCCATCGTGTGACTGCAATTGGGTTTGTTCTAAATTTGATCAGGAATCAAAAATCCCCAAAGCAACACATGCTTTTCCAGCTCCTTTCAGGATAGAGGACAGGAACTTTTCAGGCAGTGGATGTTGCCCAGAAAACACCTTCTATCTAGACCTTTTTTGTTAAAAAAAATAAATATATATATATAGTGTCTTCTTGCCAACACACTTGCCCCTCAGCTTCAGGCTTCAATAAGCTGGCATTAAAAATATTACAGAAAATCCTGACAAGCTCTAATGCTTGAAAAGTTTCTGAAAAATTCCAGTTCATTGAATTCCAGATTGAAACCATTATCCCCCAGTTATAGGGGTGTATTTTTAGAAGTGGTAGCTTTTCCAGGAATGGTCACTGGGGATGCTGCCATGGGAGTCCAGATACGAGAGAAGCCACGGGCATCTCCCAACTTCCACTCACCCTTGGGGTGGGGGAGATGTTCACAGGATCCCAGGGTGTAAGGGCTTGGAAGGGACTCTGGAGATCTTCCATTCATCAGATCCTCAAATAAAAGCAAAATTAAACCAAAGATAAATAGAAGATGACAGGAAGATTCAAGGTTATCTAAGGTCAAGTCAATGCTCCATTTCCACGAGAGCTTCCCTTCCATTTCACTTCCATCTACCTCCACCCCTGAAAACACAGAGAACCCTCTGCCTTGTAAAGTTCACAGCCAGACTTACAGGTCTCTTTTCAATGTATTTAGACACAAAAAATAATTAAGGCATCACTATATATTGAGCATGTTAATTGAAAAATCAGGGACTATGCACTTAACTGGAATTAGCAGCTGCTCAGGATTTACTTGGGAGCTTGTCATGCTGGAAACTGTTGAGCTGACTGCCAGAGAAGGTGTCTGTGCCCTGCACATCTGCCATGCCAGTGAGAGTGAAGAGGTGCTCTCTTGCACAGGGATGTACAGACATCAATGCAGCAGGGCTAGGGAAGAGCACCAAGGAAGGTGCCAGGATTGGTTTTGCTCTGCCCAAGCATGTCACGAGCTCCCAGCCTTCCTGTGGCTGTTGGCCCAACACAGTCCCAGCTATTCCCAACACTCCCAAGCTCCTGCAGCAACAGGCCCAGCTCCAGAGCCAGCTCCAGCTCTGCCTTCCTGCCTTGGGCTGGCTGTGGTCCCCAGAACACTCCCCTCTGCCCCAGACACCATCATTCTCAACATAGAATCAGGGCAGCCCACACAGGAACAGATCCAGGGGGGGCTGGAAAGTCTCCAGAGCAGGAGACTCCACAGCCTCCCTGGGCAGCCTGTCCCAGGCTCTGGCACCCTCACAGGGAAGAAGCTTCTCCTCCTGTTGAGGTGGCACCTCCTGTGCTCCAGCTTCCATCCATTGCCCTTGTCCTATCCCAGGGCACAGTGAGCAGAGGCTGCCCCTCCTCCTGACACTCAGCCCTCAGCTCTGGATACCCATGGATTCAATCCCCTCTCAGGCTGCTCTGCTCCAGACTCAAGAGCCCCAGGGCTCTCAGCCTTTCCTCAGCAGACACGTGTTCCAGCCCCTTCAGCATCCTTGGAGCCTCCCCTGGACTCTCTCCAGCAGATCCTTGTACCTCTGGAGCTGGAGGGCCCAGCACTGGCTGCAATATTCCAGGGGAGATCCTCCCCTTCCTTCTTCACTGACTGGTGTCTGCAGAATTGTTTCACATATTCCCACTCCCCTCTCTGGCTGCAGTTCCCTGTGCAGCAGTTTTTTCTCCCCTCCAACACCATCTAGAGGCATCACCACAGTCCCTGTTGGCTCAGCTCCTGGAGCCAGGGGCACTGGTGTTGGACACAGGGGAAGCTCCCAGCAGCTTCTTACCAAAAAGCCTCATTTTCTACCAAAATCTTGCCTCACCACCTCAAGAGGCCTCTGGAATCCTCTGGAAGCAGCACAGGTCACTCACCACTAATAGTTCCAGAGCAGCTGCCTCTCCTTTGTGCACCAACCCTCCTGTCACATATCCCTGCAGATACTCTCTGGTATTTAAAACCAGAAAAGACAACAGTTAATTCAACACCCACTCCTTTAGAGCTGGTGCTTTGTCTGTGGTATTTCTAGACAATTGCAATAAAAACTTAATTTTAATTTTAACCTTAGCAAAAGCAAAAGACTCCAATGTGCTCAAAACTGAAATGCAGACACAGAAACCCACAAGCACAATTTTCAATTAAATTAAGTGCCACTTCATTTGTTTTCTTTATTTCTTGACAGCTCATAACTCAATTTGGGGGAACTGCTCCTTGGTGAACGTTTGGAGGAGGTAAACACAAGCTCCAGGTTTTTTTCCTTTTCTGAAGCATTATTTTCTGTCATCAAACATAAACCAGAATGCAATTATTCCTTTTAAAATGTAGCCCCTGTCACCTCACCTTCTTTTGGGGGATGGGAAGATGAGTGGCAAGAGATGATGGTGTCTGCTCCAAATGAAACCATCAGAAAAGAAGGATTTCTACCCTTGCAAGAGTGCAAAGACAACAGGCTCCAAGTGAATATGGATCAGAAAAGGGCATGGAAGGCTTGACCTACAGGAACATTCAGAACCCAGTGTTGTGAGGTGGAAGGGACCTCAAGGATCATCTAGTTCAACCTTTCATGGTAAAAAATAGATATGTGCATATATATATATATATGTATCATAGAATCATTATGGCTGGAAAGGATCTCTAGGATCATCAAGTCCAACCTTCATCCCAACATCTCTCTCTACTAGACTACAGTCTGCATCATTTTAAACCCCTCCAGTATGGTGACTCCACCCCCTCCCTGGGCAGCCTGTTCCAGAGATATATATAATAATATTAATTATTAATATAATTTATATAATATATAAATTATAT